>OY740778.1:35428851-35565469 GCA_963513935.1 Aphrophora alni
CCTAATTTGCATAGCCAACGCCGGGCTATGCAGTGTTTATCTACCACTGATGTCTCAAAAACCTATAAACGCGAGAAATACAACTTTGAGTAAGTTACAATCTTCAGACTTTTAATCAGAAATTAAGGGCAACGAACATTAATTTATAAAGCTGTTAAATGGGAAGTTTACATTTTACTTTGGAACCATTTCATCAAGAACCACGCAGATGTTCAACATAACTTAAACGACGTCTAGAGAAGTTCCGTAACACATTTATAGGAGAATAATAGTTAATTTTACTTTGTCATTTTGATTTTTTTATTAAAAAATTATATTCTAAAAATTATCGTATTAAATAAATTGTTTAAATAATAAATAATTTTGTTTACTTAATTTTGGAAGAGGTTATATTAAGTGTGACTACAGTCGGTACTCGGTGAAATTCATAATAAGGCAAAACAAAAAAAAAATGATAAGGCACTTATAATTTCACAAACAACAGGTTGTCTGACGATGCCTAACGGCGAAACAGCTGTAGCAATAAATTGTTGTTTGTGAAATTATAAGTGCCTTATCATTTTTTGGTTTTCCCATGGAAGAGGTTATTATTAAAAACATACTCCAGCCTTCAACATTAAAAGGTATAGAATAAATTTTATCAAAGTGTAAACAAAATTTATCTTATGAGAAATCTAGTTGAGTTATTCAGCCTTACATCTTACTTCAGACCAAATTTCTCAGAAAATAATTGTTGAGCCCAATTTATATAAAAGAAATCATTTTTTCAGAGAGTAATTTTTTTTTCTAGTCATCATCAAAATTAATTTACCCATCGTTAAAATGATTAAAGATGAGTTTCATTTTTATACAAATCATAAAAATCTAGATATCCTTTGGAAAATTCTATAAATCTAAATTACAAATCTTCCAAAAATTAAACAAATTCAATTCTTCACTCAAAGTTTAGGACGTCAAAATTCCCGTTATTTATCTGGGATCTTATTTGGCTGTTAAGTCGGTGATTCAGTGCTAAATCGTTTGAAATTTACAATTTCTTTATGTAAGTTGGTCAAAATGTATAATAAATGTCTACTGCTGCGCTGTAAAGGAGAGGGAAGGAGAAGGAAGGAGAGAGAGGGAGGGAGGGAGGGAGGAGGGAGGGAGAAAGAGTGGATGAAGTTAGAGGGGAGGGAGAGACTGGTAGAGAGAGAGAGAGAGAGAGAGAGAGAGAGAGAGAGAGAGAGAGAGAGAGAGAGAGAGAGAGAGAGAGAGAGAGAGACAGAGAGAGAGAGAGAGAGAGAGAGAGAGAGAGAGAGAGAGAGAGAGAGAGAGAGAGAGAGAGAGAGAGAGAGAGAGAGAGAGAGAGAGAGAGAGAGAGAGAGAGAGAGAGAGAGGGAGGGAGAGAGAGAGGGAGAGAGAGAGAGAGGGTGAGGGAGAGAGAGAGAGAGAGAGAGAGAGAGAGAGAGAGAGAGAGAGAGAGAGAAGAGAGAGAGAGAGAGAGAGAGAGAGAGAGAGAGAGAGAGAGAGAGAGAGAGAGAGAGAGAGAGAGAGAGAGAGAGAGAGAGAGAGAGAGAGAGAGAGAGAGAGAGAGAGAGAGAGAGAGAGAGAGAGAGAGAGAGAGAGAGAGAGAGAGAGAGAGAGAGAGGGAGGCAGAGAGAGAGAGAGAGAGAGAGAGAGAGAGAGAGAGAGAGAGAGAGAGAGAGAGAGAGAGAGAGAGAGAGAGAGAGAGAGAGAGAGAGAGAGAGAGAGAGAGAGAGAGAGAGAGAGAGAGAGAGAGAGAGGAGAGAGAGAGAGGGAGGGAAGAGAGAGAGAGAGAGAGAGAGAGAGAGAGAGAGAGAGAGAGAGAGAGAGAGAGAGAGGGAGAGAGAGAGAGAGAGAGGGAGAGAGAGAGAGAGAGAGAGAGAGAGAGAGAGAGAGAGAGAGAGGGAGAGAGAGAGAGAGAGAGGAGAGAGAGAGAGAGAGAGAGAGAGAGAGAGGGAGAGAGAGAGAGAGAGAGAGGGAGAGAGAGGGAGAGAGAGAGAGGAGAGAGAGGAGAGAGAGAGAGAGAGAGAGAGAGAGAGAGAGAGAGAGAGAGAGAGAGAGAGAGAGAGAAGAGAGAGAGAGAGAGAAGAAGAGGGAGGCAGAGAGAGGGAGAGAGAGAGAAAGAGAGGGGGGTAGATCGAGAGGAAGGGAGGTAGAGAGAGAGAGAGATTTAACCAATAAAAAACTGTCACCTAACGTTGAAACACAGAACGGGACTAATCAAAGCTACGTTACCCTAATGGTGGCTCGATTACATCGTAAAAGAAACCTTGTGGGATAAAACCATTTTTATGTTAGGGGAGTAGGGTCAATGACAGTGTAAGCGTAGATGAAGATATCACCCCTTCTGCTGTCATTAAAGCAAAGGATATAAAGGCTGCACGAGAATTGAATCACCTAAATGTTTTAAATAAAAATAAAATAAGAAGTGACAATCTGTTTCGTTCAACTTATCAGGACGACATATAACGTATTTTACTTGTATACGTATTTGTACCTAACAGTGGACATTAAGAATAATTGTAAATTTCACAATTTAACATTCTATAGGAAAACATATTTGACAATCAATATAAATGTAATTCATAAATCGTAAATTTTTTTTTTAATTTTTCAAAACAAGTTTGACACTTTTATTTTATGAATATGAACTAATAAAGTACCTTTTTGTTTTTTTGAGATTAAAATAAAGAGAACAATGTGAAAATAAGTTTACGTGTGTGAGCTGAACAAGTGAATTTTCATGAATAATTGACATAAATACATCTACAGAATGTGGTAACTTTGAGTCGAGGGACTGCAATACAACTCTCCCAGATGCACGGTACATCAAGTAGAAACCTGTTTCTATACTCCTTTAATAAACTAGGTAATACTTGTACACGTGTACGAAAATATGCTTAAAAACCCAGTAAATATTCATTTTGTATATATGTCATCTGCAAATAGTAACATCACCGTTAAATTACAAATAAAACTACCACTATTTATGGACTTGATCCCAATCGATTTGCACCATTTCTTCGGTACAATTTAATTGTTAAGGATAAAGGCAAAGGGTGTTTAAATGTTGCATGCTGTTAACATTAGGCCATCTGGTATTATAAACACATTTTGAATGTTTAAAGCCCTCTTTAGAATATAAAGTAATATTGTGGGTTATTTAAATGAAATTCCATAACTTGGATTAACGTAAAATAAATGTTTACTATTTTCTTTCATGAGAAACTAAGGTTTCATTACGTTTTGTAATTATGAATTTATCATTTCCACCTACGTTAAATCTCAATAAATGGAGAATATTTGCGAATGTAGCAAGCATGGTGGTTGACGAGTGTCGCGTAACACTAAATAGCAAATTAATTTTGACAATAAAGCTATAGAATGACGATTTCTTTAACGACGTAGTTTTTTCTTCCCTATGCCATTATCTATAACAATCTTGACTGGTCAGGTCTAATTTTAACCCTGGGTTGCTTTCTTGGGTTTCTAGTTTTATTTTTATTTTTCTACGTAGTTCTCGGTTATGTTAGGTTTGTCATCTTTGTGGTAGTCTAGGTTTTCTCACTTGATAACGAGAGTTGATCTATACTTATGAAAGGTCGAATATTATTTTTATAAGCACAAATGATGACAAATGTTTGAATTATGTATTTGAAGTGAAATGTACTGCAACATCTAGAAATCTATTGTGTTATTTTATCTTCTTCTAAGACGGGGAACTCCCGTCTATTGAAGCCCCTCCACCCCAAACTCCTATAGGAAGTACTTACTAGGAAGGGTGTAAAGGGTAGATGTTCAGTTCGGTAGTTGTCAGTAAAAAAGTGAGAAAAAAAAACCCTTGTAAGCCGTCTTTAAAACACTATTTACATATTTAAATAAGTCCTGAAGCTTTGTTTGCTTGTGTCATGCACGTATAATAAGTTCATTTGACTTATTATAACCGAACCGTAACAAACTTACGAGTATTGAACAGGACTTTGGGTTACTAATATTCACAATGGACTATATTTTTTAACGAAATTCGTAGAGATGATTTCCGTCTTAAAATAAATGTTTTTTTTTTATATATTCTTTTCCAGATGTCGTTTAAAAGCAAAAAACCTCTCAAACTTCATCATCTCATAACAATTTTTTTTAAATAACATAAAATAAAGGATTCTACCTCGTGAATACTCTAATAGCGTCACGGTCATAAAAAGCACAGAATTTCTCCAGAGTGACCTTATAATAAAAAGGAAAAAGATAATTCTAACGCAAGAAAGGTATAAATCTATTTACGGTACCTCGTTATTCTCAAGCCCGTACTCAATAAAATTAGCCCCTGAGGGCGACGTCTTTTACAGCAGTCTATTATAGATGTTTATACCTGATCTCGTATAAAATGAACTTCTTCTGTGCCGTAAAATGAAAAATCAAATTATGAGCTCAATGTCCTTTAAATTATGAACATAATAATAACTCCAAGGAGTGTTAATATTATTTATCTCCTTAAAAACGCCTCTACTGTATTCTCTATAAATAAATATTAAACTTGACTTGTGAGATAATATTACATAGAATAAAACTTGAAAACAAGATCTCACAAACAGTACGTTTACTAAATCAAACGCGTTTCAACGACAAAGTTGATTAAGTAAACTTAATTTTTGTGACATCGTGTTTTCAAGTTTTATTCTATCTTGTATTCTCTATGTTTTTATTCTGAAATTATTCATATTGCTTTTCTGAGTAGCACGGCTTTATTGTGCGTTCTGCTTATTACAATTATTCCATAAATAAAACCAATCAATTAAATTGGAATGTATATAATTTCAATGCATGATAGTTTTGGGACAAATTCTGGTGCAGAGATACTTCATCATTTTTATCATGACAAAAGTTATCTCTAGGATTCATCAAAATATTGACTCGTATGCAATATGGTTTTACCCTAAATTTTTATTATTTATTTATTTTTTATTACAACTGAGTACAAACCCATCCAGTAATTTACATTTAATAATATATACACTTTGAGGGGAAATAACCCATTGGTCATTACTCCCTTAATGTCTAAAGTCCTTTGAGTCCAATGGCTTTACCCTAAATAGAAAGATTTGTCGGAAAACTTAAAACATCAACATTTTTAGATGGCGGTAATAATTTACTTATAATAAAAATAAGACTAAATCAATAATTGAATCCTAAATTTAAGAATCATAAATTCGGACTTAACTCCAGATACTCCAACATTCTAAAACGTATTTGTCATGTATGATTCGATTTTGTGAATTGAGCAAACCTTCTGTCTTAATTTTATAAATTTGTAGCATTTAAATTCAAAACAAGCACTTCCACATCCAACTTCCGTCGCTTGACAGATGCTGCCACCCGGCGAGATCATCCAAAACTAATGATCATATGATATCGGAGGGCAAAGTACAACGGCCAGACAGCCGGTCTGCGCTAATACCCGTTATCTAGTCTACCGGTAGTCACTCACAATGCCTGACTCCTTTTCATCGTTACGTTAGATATAATAAATTTTCTTGATTCTCAAAAATTCTGCTTCAATCTTCAACTATGCTTAATCTACAGTTTCTGTGCGTTTTAGTCTATAATGTTGGTTAAATTATTATTTTTCACGGCACAAGCTCACGTGATCTGCGACAGGATTTTCCAGGTACTGAACCTTACAGATTTTATCATACTTTAAATTTTTGTTAATGCTTTAAAAATAATTTGTTAATTATCATGTTTTCTTTAAAATATGTATTTCATGTTTTATTTAATATTCAATGTTCTTTTGAAACTGAGTGATTATAAAAATTTACTTTAAAAAAAAAAACATACTTTACAAAACCTTGTAAAGGCACATTTTGAGTTTTGAACAATTATGTGAAATAAGTGCAAACTAATGTTGAACTTTAAATGATTAAAATATCTTATTGAAAATGTCAAATATAAAACAATTGGAGAAATCTGTTCTAAATCAGAAAATTTCGTTTTACAGACTTTGCAGACCTTGCAAGTCTTATACAAGCTTTGTTTCAAACAAAATTAAAATATATATAAATAGATTTATAATAATCTAAGAAGCTTTTAAGTACCATCTTAACGAATTTCTGTTATACCATCAATTTTCTTTAATCTTGACAAATAACCAGATATTTACTTTAATAATGAACTTTAATGCTACAACATGTCTGATTTTGTACAGACGCTAAAAAACATGTTTTTTGCTCATAGCTAATATGCTGGTAGAAGAAACACGGCTAAAGATCTGAACATGTTTCGCCCTGTTAACAAAACACGTTTTGTTTCAACATAGATTCAGCGTTTCACGTGCACAAAAGTGATGTTACAAAAAAAACTAACTCTATAGAATTCTAATTAAACTCATATTGTATATGTGCCTAAAACTATTTCAGCGAATATGTTTTCTTAAAAAAAACTATCTTTAGATGTAGACTTGTGTAATTAATTATAAAATATATAAAAAATTATTGGGTGGAGCCTGCATGCAAACTTTCGGTCCTAACAACCTCCAAGAGGTTATTTTCTAAATTAAAATAATTGACGTCAATTAATAAAATTAAATATTCAAAATCTTATGTCTTTTCTAAAATAAACTTCTCATTTATAACAAATTCTTTTGTCTAAAATATATATATTTATTGGCCAATATAGCATTTAAGTAATTTATCAAATAAGCAATATTATGTAACTGTTTCAAAAACCATCATTTCATAAAGTCAAAAAGGGGGAAATAAATATCAGTATCTTTTCATCTTTTTTTTTTTATTTTTGTAATTTTTACATTTAAGGGCGTATAATCTTTTTTTTTTGGATTAATTATAATCCAGCTAATTGTTAAGCTGTGCTCATTGTCTTTTGTTAAATTTTGTAACTATAAAATATATAAACTAAAAAAGGGGGGGATAAATTTTCAGACTCTATTGATTAATTTTTTTTTTAATTATAATATTTTACTTTAAGGGCGTATAATCTTTTTTTTTAAATATAATATTGTTAATCATAAGGTGTTTATGATAATTTGTCTCAGGATGTCTTTCTCAGTTGTAAATGATAAAATCTGAAACGTCGAAATTTCTTTCTTTTTTAATAAACTTGAGCCTTGTTAATCACTAAATTAGTCTTTGTCTTTTTTTATTTTCATTTTCTAAACATTGTTACCATTTTGGTTCCGCCTTTCTTAAATTTAAGTCCCCTGGTAACATGTTTCTGGTAGCAGAGCGTGGTTAGCTTTAAATTCTAGCTTTGTTTTCTCTAAATTATAGAGTTGTTAATCTTAAATTCTGGAACCGTAGTTAATTTTCAAAATTTTGCATTGGAACTATCTAAATTTAAATTCAAAATTATCTTTGTTAAACAAGGCTCATTTTTATGTTTTGCAGCTTTTTCAAATACTGCACAACTGTTGCTGATGAAATTTTTTTTATTTAGTTAAAATATCTAGATATCTATAAATCTATAGTCTCTTTTTTTTATTATTTATTTATCTTATAAACACTTACACAAAAACTTCTAAACCAATTTTGATAAATTTTTTTTTCTTTTTTTTTTATCATTTTCTCTGCTTAAGTAAATTTTTTTTTTTGGTATTTTCATACATTGCACACACTAATCATTCACTGAATTTGATCCAGACAGCGGGCTCATTCGGGAATTCCAAAAAAAAATTTAAATAAATAATAAAACCCAAAAATAGTTAGAAACAAAAAAAAAAACAAAAAAATATTCAAAAAATTTCCTTCAAAAACTTTCTCGAGTTTTCTTTCGCTTGTCTGTATTAATTCATACTTACACACACACATATACACAACAACTACACTACATATAATTCTTGAGTCTTTCTCTGGCTCTTTCATTTTTTTTTTGCATCATCTTAAAAGAAATTTTTTTAAATTACTTGGTTTATTTTTTTTTAATAATTATCAGCAACAGTTAAAATGGCAGTGGATTTGCTGCGATTAGTGGACTCTTTAAAGAATACTGAGCTTGCTTTTGAGGTAGTAGCTAGAGGTGGTGAAAAAGACATTGTAGCTAAAATGCGAACCTCTCTTAGGTCCTTTTTACAGAATAGTGTCGAGCCCGAAATGGGGAACTTCACCGAAGACATCCTCTTGCAACAAATAGCGTTAGCCCGGAACTCCTTGTTTGTCTTGCAAGACGACCTGGAGAACCTCGATTCCGAAAGAGGAATCAAAATGATTCGTGTTCGTGCGCGCATAAACGTTTTCGGAAGACGTCTAGAGTTCCTAAATCGGGTGCATACTGAACAACTAAAAGTTGCAGACAACAACGTGCCACGGGATCTGGCCGAGCTACATAACAATTTCGCTACGCTCAAGGAAAAATTTAAAGCCTTTGAGCAAACCATTGCTCCCCTAAAATTAAACGTTAGCATTCCGTTAACGCCCTCTGGGGGAACCACTAAAGCTAGCTCTGCAGAGCCATCTCGGTCTAATGGGCCAAATCTCCTTGCGGACACGCCGCAGGCTGAGGCTCAGCAAACCACACCTAGCAGTTCGAAGGGCTGTCAATACATCTCCTTATACGGGAAATTAAGTCATCCTGCCGAACAGATCATTAAAACAATTCCTCAGACAGATGGGTTCGACCTTGACAAATTATTAAATTTTTTTAAAATTTCTTTAAAAATAGTCAAAACTTACCCGGACGTAGCCGTAAACATTAATAATGTTCTGATGCCCTATGCTCAGGGCCCTTTAAATTCATGTCTGATTAGACATCAGACATTTAAAACCTTTCACAAAGAGGCCTTAAGTCTCTTTATACCTTCGAAAAGGTTGGCTTCGCTAGTACAGGAGTTATTTTATAGGCCCCAGAAGACTAACGAGGCGGTGCACATTTTTGTTAATCAAATTAAAGAGGCTGCAGAAACTTTAAATCTAGATAAGTCCGAATTGGAGGTCACGGACGTCATTCTGGAGGGACTGTCTCCGGAAGTCCGCAACTGCTTAGTTTTTGTTGTCAAACCTAAAAACTTTGCAGACTTAGATCACCTCTGCGCACATGTCAACAATGTGATGTATACTGACAGGCCAAGGGCTCCATTAAAGAGACCCGAAGTTAGAAGTCCTGATTTTAGACCGACGAGACCTGTGGTCTGTTACAGTTGCGGACAGCCGGGACATAGAAGCCCAGAATGTCGGAACCGGCCTCCAACAAGGCAATATCCTCCAAAAAAACGGAGGCAGGTTTGGAGTCTAGTTGGTAGCTCCAGGCCAGCCTCCCGTTCAAAAACCAACCACATCGGATTTAAACATAATCTAAAACCACATTTCTCTAATAAACCATTTTTTCAAAATTTAAATTCAATCGCTTATCTAAGAAGAAACAATTTCGGCAATAAAATTCAAAATTACGTTACTCCCATCTGTTATCATTGTGGCATACCCGGTCATTATATCTGGGGTTGTAAATTCTTCTCTCTACGGAATAGGTCCAGGCAAACCTATTCCAGCTCTAAGCTTTCCAACTACAAACTTCAAAAAAAAAAAAGCATTTCTCTTAAATCTAGGGGTCTGAACGATCAGTTTTTGCCTTTGGTGGAAGTAGCTTTTGGGCAAATTAAAGTTAAGGCTCTGCTGGACTCCGGTTCAGTAAGATGCGTCATTTCTAAAGCCCTTTTTAAAAAATTAAAGAACACCAAGGCTTTTAAATCCATAACCAGGGTGAAGGCTGATTGTGTCACGGCTTCTGGAAAAAGGTTGCCCATTTCCTACTCTTGTCGTCTTCATCTTAAAATGGAACATTGTAGTTGGAATGTGGATTTTCTGGTGGCGCATAAGTTGTCGTGTCCTCTGATCCTCGGGTCAGATTTCATATCTAAAACGGGACTGGTACTTGATCTTTCAGCAAAAAACTTCTATTTCAAATTTTCAAGGTCTATTGTTTTTCCTCTATGTAATTTTAGTAATTCTGCGTATAAACCTATAGTGTCCACAACATCTGAATCTACTGCTCCTGATCCTTTAGGTCATCTTCAAAAGAACGATAAAAACACCATTCAAAAAATAATTAATGATTTTCCTCAGGTACTCACAAAAAGGTTAGGTCTAACACATCTAGTTGAATACGATATTCAACTGAAGGACAACACTCCGGTCAAGTGTTCTCCATACCAATTGGCACCTCCCAAAATGGAATACCTCCGCGAACACATCAACGAATTGTTAGATTCAGGAGTAGTAGAACCCAGCCGGTCGGCATATGCATCCCCTGTTTTTCTGGTTCAACATCCCGAAAAGAAAACAAGGATGGTGATTGATTATCGGAGGCTCAATCAAAACATCGTCGTCGAAGCGGTGCCGCTACCTAATTTACATCAAAGTTTTAACTGGTTTGTCGGTGCCAAATATTTCACAGTATTCGATCTAAATTCAGCTTATCATCAAATCCCGTTGTCTCAAAAGTCCAAACAAATTACCAGCTTTTGTACTCCTTGGATGCTTTATCAGTTTACTCGAGTCCCTTTTGGACTCTGTACTGGTGCCCAAGTGCTTACCAGACTCTTGGATCAGGTCTTCCATGACATCAAATTCAAATTCATTTTTAATTATCTGGATGACCTAGTCATCTACTCCAAAACTTGGGAAGAGCATCAAAAACATCTTCGCGAAGTCCTTACTCGTTTGCGGCGGGCTGGCTTGACTGTTAACCCAGATAAGGTCCGTTTCGCTGTGAATGAGATAAGCTTTTTAGGACACCTAGTTTCTTCTCGTGGCGTGCAAATCGACCCATCTAGAACAAAGGCAATTAGAAATTTTCCGCAACCTAAGAACCCTAAGGCTGTTTCCAGATTTATTGGAATGGTCAACTTCTTTGCTAAATTCATTCCAAATTTCGCGGAGCACGCTGCGCCTCTAAATCTGCTTCGGAGGAAGGGCCAAAAATTCTCTTGGCAAGCTGAACAAGAGAAAGCTTTTAAACATCTTCGGGAGGCAATAACACAGCCTCCGGTTCTCCGGATGGCCGATTTCGCCAAACCATTCATCCTGCAAACGGATGCGAGCTCGGTGGCCCTTGGAGCAGTTCTACTCCAAGAAATTGACGGCTCACGACAGCCCATAGCGTACGCTTCACGTACTTTAACACCTGCAGAAAGAAAAGCCTCATCTGCATATGAAGCCGAATGCCTAGCAGTAGTTTTTGGAGTAGAGAAATTTAGGCAATATCTAGAACATCGGGAATTCCTATTAGAAACCGACAACCAAGCCCTTTCTTGGCTTTTAGCACGTCCTCGTCAACTTGGTAAATTAGGCCGATGGATTGCCAAGTTGACTTCATTGAAATTCAAGGTAGCGCACATAAGAGGAACTCAGAACATCATAGCAGACTCCCTCTCGCGCATGTTTGAACCGGAAAATTTCAACGAAGAAAATGTCACCTTTTCGTGTACCAGTCTCCTCACAAATTTTCCTCTAGCTTTTCATGACATCCAGACTCATCAGAAGGCCGACCCTATTTTGAAAAATATCATTGCCGACCTTGAACAGAACATCTCTTCAGAGAAGTACTGTTTAAGTAAAGGAGTACTTTGCCTGAAAAATCATTTGGAAAAGCCCACCAGAATTTATTTACCTCAGTCCTTAGTCGACCTGGTGATTAATTACCATCACGACTCCGTTGTGGGTGGTCATCTTGGAATACTTAAAACTTTGTTTAAGGTAAAGGAGAATTTTTATTGGCCAACTTTAAAACAGGATGTCACTTCTAAAGTGCGAGCTTGTTCGGTGTGCGCTGTAAGCAAACCTGCTCACAACTCCAAATTAGGATACCTTGCCTCAACGGTTCCCAATCGTCCCATGGAAAAATTACATATTGACTACGTCGGACAGCTTCCTAGGACAAAACAGGGCTACAACATGATACTGGTCGCAGTTGACCAGTTCTCAAAATTCACCTGGCTCATGCCTGTCAGAGATGCAACTTCCCACAGTACAATTAAGGCCTTAAGCCAAAACATTTTTCAAAATTTCGGTTTTCCAAAGATAATAATCTCTGACAATGCACAATGTTTTGTATCACATGTCTTCCGCAACTTTTGTTTTTCTCGCGGTATTAAACATGCAACTTTATCTCCTTATCACCCCCAACCTAATAATGCGGAAAGACTTAACAGAAACCTTAAGGCAGCCCTCATCGCCTACCACTCCAAAAATCAATCCTCTTGGGACGACTCCCTTTGCTGGCTTCAGCTGGCTTTCAATTTTGCACATCATGAGACTCTTAAAGCAACACCTTTTAGTATTCTTTTTAATTTTCTCCCCAATACACCACTGAGTCTCAGCTGGAACATACATGATCTCCTTCCAAAACCTAATACAAATCCATCACAAGTTTGGCGCCAGGCCAAAGACAATATAATGAAAGCGCACCAAAAGGCCGAAAAGACCTATAACAAATTCAGGAAGCCTCATCTGTATAAAATCAACGATCTTGTCTGGTGTAAAACACACCCTCTGAGCTCCGCTATAGACAAGCGAGCTGCTAAATTGATGCCTCGATGGTCTGGTCCCTTCCGGATCATTGATTTTCTTACTCCAGTTACCGTTGCGCTTTCTTTCGCCAATTCACCTCGCTTCATTAAAAAAGCACACGTCGAGCAACTCAAACCTCATCATATAAATTAAATATTAACAAATTTCTATAACCTTCTCCTTTACGATTTAATTTTCTTTCTGATCTTTCTTGGCCCGCACAAATTGTCATCTGGTAGTCTTCTTTCTGTGCACTGCAGAACATAATAAAATACGGAACCAAGCCGTATTTCCTCTAAGCCAAATGCACATCTGTATGTTTGGGCATCGGTGGGCTGAGCTCTCCCAGAGCCCCTCCGTGCCGTAATCTGTATAGATGTTTGCAGGCGAAGAGATATTGATTTTCCTTGTCCAGTGATATATCTCACTGTTTCCCGGACTTGACGCTTTTCAACCCATAGTCTGATCAACTATGAGGTTCCACTTTACGGCAATGGCCGCTACATGTACCTGACATGTTTCCCTATCTAGACATATCTTGACATCGAGCACTCCGCGGGTGTAATCGATGCGACGAGAATATAGAGAGCGTCATGAACTCTTCTGTTTCTTCGTCACCATAACGTCTTCGGACGAGGACATAGTGAGTCTATTTCCTTAATAGTTAAGTTTGGTGTATTTGTTCTTTGTTCTTTATCTTGGTGAAGGTATACTGACCGGTTCTGTCGAACTACATATAGTTAATGTGGCACTCGCCATGCATGTTAGTCTTAGGTTGTTTTTGTTTATCTCGAGGTCTAAAACACCTGTCTGAGAGGAAATTTTTTTTTCTATCCTTTTCAAGCACACTCTCGCTCTCCTTTTTCTAAATTTTGCGGGAGGCCCTTCTGGCCCCTTTTCTTTTCCACTCTAACTCCGTCTTTCGGGGGGGGGGAGAGCTGTAGCATTTAAATTCAAAACAAGCACTTCCACATCCAACTTCCGTCGCTTGACAGATGCTGCCACCCGGCGAGATCATCCAAAACTAATGATCATATGATATCGGAGGGCAAAGTACAACGGCCAGACAGCCGGTCTGCGCTAATACCCGTTATCTAGTCTACCGGTAGTCACTCACAATGCCTGACTCCTTTTCATCGTTACGTTAGATATAATAAATTTTCTTGATTCTCAAAAATTCTGCTTCAATCTTCAACTATGCTTAATCTACAGTTTCTGTGCGTTTTAGTCTATAATGTTGGTTAAATTATTATTTTTCACGGCACAAGCTCACGTGATCTGCGACAGGATTTTCCAGGTACTGAACCTTACAGATTTTATCATACTTTAAATTTTTGTTAATGCTTTAAAAATAATTTGTTAATTATCATGTTTTCTTTAAAATATGTATTTCATGTTTTATTTAATATTCAATGTTCTTTTGAAACTGAGTGATTATAAAAATTTACTTTTAAAAAAAAAACATACTTTACAAAACCTTGTAAAGGCACATTTTGAGTTTTGAACAATTATGTGAAATAAGTGCAAACTAATGTTGAACTTTAAATGATTAAAATATCTTATTGAAAATGTCAAATATAAAACAATTGGAGAAATCTGTTCTAAATCAGAAAATTTCGTTTTACAGACTTTGCAGACCTTGCAAGTCTTATACAAGCTTTGTTTCAAACAAAATTAAAATATATATAAATAGATTTATAATAATCTAAGAAGCTTTTAAGTACCATCTTAACGAATTTCTGTTATACCATCAATTTTCTTTAATCTTGACAAATAACCAGATATTTACTTTAATAATGAACTTTAATGCTACAACATGTCTGATTTTGTACAGACGCTAAAAAACATGTTTTTTGCTCATAGCTAATATGCTGGTAGAAGAAACACGGCTAAAGATCTGAACATGTTTCGCCCTGTTAACAAAACACGTTTTGTTTCAACATAGATTCAGCGTTTCACGTGCACAAAAGTGATGTTACAAAAAAAACTAACTCTATAGAATTCTAATTAAACTCATATTGTATATGTGCCTAAAACTATTTCAGCGAATATGTTTTCTTAAAAAAAACTATCTTTAGATGTAGACTTGTGTAATTAATTATAAAATATATAAAAAATTATTGGGTGGAGCCTGCATGCAAACTTTCGGTCCTAACAACCTCCAAGAGGTTATTTTCTAAATTAAAATAATTGACGTCAATTAATAAAATTAAATATTCAAAATCTTATGTCTTTTCTAAAATAAACTTCTCATTTATAACAAATTCTTTTGTCTAAAATATATATATTTATTGGCCAATATAGCATTTAAGTAATTTATCAAATAAGCAATATTATGTAACTGTTTCAAAAACCATCATTTCATAAAGTCAAAAAGGGGGAAATAAATATCAGTATCTTTTCATCTTTTTTTTTTTATTTTTGTAATTTTTACATTTAAGGGCGTATAATCTTTTTTTTTTGGATTAATTATAATCCAGCTAATTGTTAAGCTGTGCTCATTGTCTTTTGTTAAATTTTGTAACTATAAAATATATAAACTAAAAAAGGGGGGGATAAATTTTCAGACTCTATTGATTAATTTTTTTTTTAATTATAATATTTTACTTTAAGGGCGTATAATCTTTTTTTTTAAATATAATATTGTTAATCATAAGGTGTTTATGATAATTTGTCTCAGGATGTCTTTCTCAGTTGTAAATGATAAAATCTGAAACGTCGAAATTTCTTTCTTTTTTAATAAACTTGAGCCTTGTTAATCACTAAATTAGTCTTTGTCTTTTTTTATTTTCATTTTCTAAACATTGTTACCATTTTGGTTCCGCCTTTCTTAAATTTAAGTCCCCTGGTAACAAATTTGTTAATGTATTTGAAAATCCACAAAATCAAACATTTTACAAACGTAAGAAAAACACTTATTACCTGTTCTCTATTGACTAAGCCATCGATTAAATCTAGTAAAACTCAATAAAGCATCTATTTTAGATTTCACTTTCCCAAGGTCATATTGACAGTTCGAAAGAAATTTATATTTGTTTAAAAACTAATAATGTGTCCATTATTTAACTAAGATATGACATATACTTCACTTGAAGCAATGTGTAGTGATCCTGTCATTTTACTTTGTTTACAAATTAATGACTGATATAATCGTGGGGGGAAAGGGACGAAAAAAAAATTGCAGTCGGTACCCTCCAAAACAAATAAAATAAAAACACAGAATGTATTTTTAAAATACAAAGATTATATTGATGGACAAGTTCGTGCGATAAAGTTTGCGCAATATTTGTACAATAAACTTAAGTCAAGGCAAGTCGTGTAAGTCAAGTCATTAAGTATGACGCTGTGTGTAATGGTGAAACATTAAGGGTTGGCAGAGATCCAAAACTGAGGGTTGAGGGTACTTTGAAGAAACACTTGAATTTTTAAAAATAATCCAGCCACGACAGTAAGATAAAATATTTTTAAGAAAATTATTTTTTATGCAACACAGAAAGATTATGCCTTGTTTTTTTCAACACATTATTTTAATATTTCGTAGTATGGGGAAGATAATTCGATGGACCAACAACCTACTGAGTTGACCTGTTTCCGTATTCAGAACCACTAATTGTGATAATCAGCTTCTTGCATGACTTTGCCAATCTTACCTTGAATAACTCAATATATTCCACAGTTTTAATTTATACTTATTTCTGATAATCACAGATAATATACGATTTAGGGCAGGATACTATAATTATTTCTCGTTTACAAGTTAAAAGAAAGGGACGTTGGAGTTCGCGGACACTCTGTATAAAATCTTGTTATCTCTTCTGCTACATTAAACTTATTAAGACACAAACAACCAAAGCTTATCACATCGCTGCAGGCTGACATGCTCTTACAAAGTTTATTTTCAGCTTAATCCCATAATCATTATAAACTCCCAAGACGCAGATTGTGTGAAGGGAAATGACGCAAATTGCCTTACTTTACTGTACCGTTATTTAGAAATACAGTTTTGTAAGAACTCAGGCTGTTTATGTTGCAAGCTGTGATTGTTTTGTACCATGATATTATTTTTCATTGCACATTATTTAGCAATTTCGTATTAAAATCAAAACACATTTGGTTGAAATTTACAAGCTCTAAAGTATTAAAAAAATGACTAAAATAGGTTTTCATTTCTTGATGTCTTAACGTAATAGATGGGAGTGAATGCCTTGTAACTAAAATAATATCGAATCGTAGAATCCAGTGAAGATCTTTGTTTAGACGACCTATCAACAAAAACATAGGAGTTCCCGTCGCCGTAATTCGAGTAATCGCTACCAGAATTCGCTATAAATTTAATCCATGGTTTGTTAACACCGTATTTTTGTAAACCTCCGACAGGGAATGAATCCTAAACTTATATCGGCAGTTACGTTATTTACAGCCCAAATCAGATAAAAGGATTTTATTCAAATGTTGTAAGTCGACATACTTCGACTTTTCTGGTAAAAAAGATTATTTTTGATCACTCAAAGTTTGAGGGTATGAGATAAAAGTAGATAAAATTAGGACCAACATATTCTCTTGGTGCTTACAGGTATTATGATTTACTAATATACAAATAATGGGAAAATAATTGTAAATCTTATTGCTATATTAATTTAGATATATCTCTATATATAAAAGTCAAAACCCACGGACTGATCACGAAATATCTGGATCCAAGAAGCCAACAGCTATGAATTTTTTAACATGGTTTAATATAGGTCTGTAGACGCGTACTAAGAAAGGGTTGTGAAAATGTTCCACTCCAAGGGTGTTTTATACCCCTAAAACAAGTATATTTAGATATATTATTTATTAATTTATTAGAACTGTGCCTATATTATTTTTTCTCAACATTATACACATTTTAAAATCTAAAAGTTGATACTGTTGTAAACGAGTATACAAGTACTATTTAACTAGGAGGGGGGGTTAAATTTAATTATTATAGTTTCTTTATATTCACCTCTGTATTTTATGTTTATAATTTTTTTAAATATCTCTTAGATACAACAGAACAGATTTCTAAATTTTAACAAAACTTCCCAACGGAAAAAAGAAAGGACGTTTTAAAACAACATAATAACAAAATTGTTTGTCTAAAATGACAGTTGAAGGCTGAATTCAAACAATAAATCCCCGTTTGTAACTAAATGTGTAGAACAGTAACTTTACAAATTAAGGGGAAATGAGGTTACTTGCACAATTTTTTAACATTAAAAAGCAAAAAAATTACGGATAAAATTTTACTTCTACTTCTTTCTATTTTCTATTACTATTTTCTATCTTCTAGATTTCTATTTCTTCAAATCGGATATAAGGATTTATACCAAATGTAGCCTCTAAGCACTCAACTAAAACATGTGACGCCATTTATTCAAAACGTCGGTTAGGTTAGGTTAGGATAGGGTATATTAAGTTAGGTTAGGTAAAGATAGGTTAGGTTAGGTTAGGTTAAGTCAGGATATGTTAGGTTAGGATGGATTATGTTTTGTTATGTAAGTGTTGGTATAAAACAAAATCGTCCATGGAGCAGTTACAAAAGATATAACTTGTCAACAATCCATCTCCTTCGTCAAAATAGACGATTCAGTAATAACTGATAAAACCGAAAAATAATTATCACTAAAAACACAATCTAATTTGCCTCAAATTTTGGAAGATTTAATAGAACATGCGAAACACAAACAATTCAAAAAAAGTTGCTTAGGAAGTCTTGTTTCAATTCATCTTGGGTTCCAAAAACAAATTCATGAAGGGGGGGGGAGGTCAGTAATGTATTAAAGAGGATTAAGTACCTAGTTCAAATGCCGTTAATATTAGTTTTCAGTGTTGTGTATGTATGTTGAAAAGTTAGAGCAATGTGTTTTAAGAACCATGCAAAGCGGTAGAATTGTTCACTTTGTTACAATTTTTTTAAATCTCTTTCTATAATAATTAAAAGAAAGCAATATTAAAAACGTTTCAGAAAGTGTTTACAGTTGAAATTAACAAAAATTTGTAAAAGAAATCTGCTTAAACAAAACTTAAAATGTTTTTGAAGACATTCATAGAGTTTTATTTTTGACACAGGTGTAATTAAGTTTTATATCTGATAAAATAAGGTTTTTCAATAAACGTATAAGATATATAATTAAGAAAATGGCGATTTTAAGTTTTTTGTTTGAGCTCTCCAAAGTACAAAAAAAAAATTATTTAGGAATTATGTAATATCTGTTCTCCGTCTGTAGCCTTTGAGTGCCAAAATGAGCAGTTCGATACAGACTGTAACAAAGTTGCTGCGTTTCTATGACAACTTGGTTTGTAAATTAAGTGATAACAGCTGAATGCAGTGGGCTACACAGATGTACTACAAAATTATTGTCTATTTAATGGACAAGGAATGATGCGGCAGACAGTAATTGTAAAGAAAAATATCACACGGAAATTTACATGCCTCTGGAGTAACATGCAGTTTTATAAACTGACAATAAAATTTGGAAACAGTTTTTATCCTAAACACACTGTATACACAGAAAGCAAGCTTAAGGCATTTGTGGATTATCAGCTTTACCTTCTTCTGAAACAAAACACAGTGTTTTTACACTAATGTGTGTTTGAAAACGGTTGCAGAATATCAGCAAATTTACAAAATTTAAAACTAATTTACAAATCATATGAATCACTAGAGCACTGTGGTGAATATAAAATGAAAGAAAATTCCCCCAAAACCACAATAAAATACTAACAACACAAAAACTGTATAGTTATGTTTATTCTACCTTATATACATCTCAATAGCACTGCTATCTTCTTCAGAGGTGCAATACACACTAACCTTAATAACTACAATTACTTCTGCAACGAGACTCCCCCCCCGCCCGGTCGTCACCTGTTCCTCTTGGCCAATTATAGTTGAACACTAGACTAGTAATCCAACTGTAATTGGCCGAGGGATCACGTGACGCCTCGATGCAGTAGTAATTGTAGTTATTAAGGTTAGTGTATATTGTACCTCTGAAGATGATAGCAGTGTTACTGAAATGTACATAAGGTAGAATAAACACAAGTATACAGTTTTTGTGTTGTCAGTGTTTTATCATGATTGATTGAAATTTTCATTATTTGATTCATCAAATAAAAATAACACACGTAACCATTTGAAGTTAAAGTTATACAAAATCATTATATACTTGAGTAAACAATGAAGAAAGGAACAACCTCCCTTCCTTTGGATGCTACTTTATATCTGTCTACTGTAGTCTGCAAATAAACTTATTATATTTTCTATTATTTTTTCCATAAATTAACTAAAACTAAGCTTATTAAAGAATCACCGCGTTAAAATTAAGTGTAATACTGTAGATAAGTAAAGTATAAAAATGTTATGAATACATTCATATTTATAAGCATTAGTCAAATTGAGACAACAAAATGGGTTTAATAGATACAATTCCCGATGTCTAAAATTTAAAACAAATTTACGAATATGAATTATTCAAAATATTTTTAAAAAACCGAGAAGAATTTTTTTTTTTTTAATATTTTATTTTAGCTATAATACTTTAAAAACAAACGTCACTTGGTGAATACTTGAATGTTCAACAATTTTTTAAGTTTTTGACTTTGCATTGTTGACACTCCGGTTTTGTCACTGAAATTTCTTTATTACTCCGTCTGTAAACTCGCCCTCAAATAAACGTTATTGTATATTGACAATTCTGGACACAATGTAGCTTTTTTAATTAGTTACAAATAATTGCAATACAAATTTATCTCTATTTTATTTGCAATACTTGTTAACATTTCCAATTGAAAACCAAACTGTAATTTCCTCAAGTATTTCTCTTTTGCAATTTATGTGCCATTCATTTTTTTTTAAATTTATAGCAGTCAGTATGGATACTTATTATTTATAAAATAAAATATTTAATTACCTTAGGTCTGTCTTGTGACTTCGTTGTTGATTGCTTCTTACATGTTTCCGTAACCCCATCATCAGAAAATTACTTTGTTCACTTTGAAGAACTCGTCATTGATTATATTAAAAAACACATTTAACACAAGAACATACACTGACACAAAAATAAAAACACATTATATGAGCTTGTCTGACATTGTGTGCTCTATCATGTCTATAAGAGTTATTATTTATTTAACAAATCCATCTTTGACGTTGACATTTTATAAAGTATAATGTTTGTTTTAATTGTATTTAGTTTTAAACCAAGTACAGAAAGCCAACCTTCAATTTATTGTTAAATGTTTGCTTCTTTGACTTTAAAATACGTAATCGCGTATCGGAAAAGTATTTTTAATATTTACAGTAAAAGTTTTTCAATAAATATTGAGCTTGACTCGAATACAAGATTTCGCAAAAAATACGATTACTTAAACGCATTTCAACGGACAAAAGTCGCCATCCTCAATGATACACGAGCTATAATAACTTAATAATTATGAGAACCTGTGTACGAGTTTTATTCTAATCAGTAAAAGTTTTGTTAAAACAAGCATTCAATTCATTTCACAGTATAATGTTTCAAATGGCAATAAGATTTAAGAAGTCAATTTGTTAACAGATATTTTTGTTTCATTCACATTCATTAACTGTATGATTCTTTCAAAAGATAACAGAAATAAAATTTGCAGGTTACCATCTCTAAAAATAATTATAGGGGTTATAGTTACAAACTTTTAAACAGTTAATGGACCTGTTTTACAAATCGTAGTTAAAAAAAAATATGACACTACAGATTTGGTTAAATTCTTAGTTGACAAAATAATAAATAAGTACCGGGACAAATAGTAAGAACGAAACTAAATTCATTGAAGCTCAATTGCGAGATACGCTTATATAGGATGAGTTTATTATACGAGCGAAGTAAACAGAGGCTTTATTATTTAAACGTGATCAACTACGAGGTGCAATAGAGAGAGGAGTTGCAGACATAAGTGAAGTGAATGTCGATCGTAGTTCCTTTCTTATAATGTTCTCATGAAATTTTTATTTGAACACGAACAACTGCGATGAATGAAGAAAGCAAGTAATGGATGTGTTTGTAACGAGAAAATTATTAATTTAGAAACGCGGCAGCTTTCCGCTCTAAAGTATCCAACAATGTTGTGCATGTACAAGTAAGAAAGTGTGCAAAATTTATTTTTCTAACGGGTAAACACAAATTTTAAAACAAATCTAAATAGATATAAAATTTCATCAAAATTGGACGAACTGTATGGGAGATATACTGATGTTTTTTTAATTCTAAGCGAGGTTTCAAATAATAATTTATATTTGGTTAGATTGTGTTGTGAACCCAGTTAAAAGTTTTGTTTTTTTTTAATGTAAGCAGCTTATGTATGTGAAGGGATTTCTGTCTCACTGTACAAACACAATAAACTTTCTGCTACAAAAACGTCGTTAAAGACTACAAACGGACCATAATATTCAACGGTCTACAATGTATATTCCTTAATTTAATTCCTTCTCGCCTCATATTTAATTACAAATGGTAAATAAATTAACAAAATTTTCTGAGAAATAATTACTATAAAAAAATACTAATATGAATAAAAATTTAAGAATTCTGCAGGTTTATAGAATTAAGAGTTGTATAAGAACCTAAACTACTAGACTATAAATTATTCATTATTAAAACCAAAACCAAGTTATTTATTAATGAAAAAAAAATTGTATACGGTAAGTTTGGAAATCTTTAAAAAGTCGAATTTTTTGGCTGATCTTTAGTTTCATGGCCATAAGAAAAAAACGAAAATTATATTCCACATGTCTTAAGTCTGTCGCCGTTGTCCTCTGCTCCTAGCGGCCCACAAGAGAGGAACATTAAATTCGGTTTAGGGTATAATGTGGTCATTTCAATCAAAATTCAGAAAAATCTAATCGAAAATGTAAAACTGGTTTTCATTTATTTACACTATGTTAGACGAAAATGTACAGATTTCAATTCTGCATGCAATGGTACCGAACCCACCTCTCTACGATGACAAATAGCGAAGTTATTGTCAAAAATGTAGTTTCTAACTCTGACCACCAAAGGAAATACAAGCTACAATATATAAAAAAAGGAGCAAATCAATAATACAAGCATAGAGAATGGAAGAACCATCATATATTATGTACAGCTCTGAGACCCTTTAGAGCCGAAACACGAAAGAAACTAGTTAATACGTTTTATATATACACATCTCCGAGGACCCTCTCGACTTAACCAACCTCTAGAGAAGTACTGACTTCAAATTACGATTTTCAGAAACCCTGTGTAATTTTTTTAACTTGCACTACTGCGTAAGGCATCTACAAATACAATTTAACATGCAAAGTCCCTGGAAAACAACTGGATTACATTTAGAGAATCAGCTTGTACAACATTGTACGATGGGGCTGGGTAAGTACAATAATGCCGCCCATAAACTTGTTTCTGTAAAGTCAAAAAGTAAGTCCTTACACTGGGACTTAATTTTGCGAGACAAAAAACAATTATCTATCATAACCTGAACACGATATTTGATTTTATCTTAAAATATAGATAAAAAAACACGTGTATAATATAAATTATAAATATTGCATAGCTCTTATATATTATGGTGATATAGTCCTAATATGCACTCACATAATTAGCCACTGTTGCACGAAAAACCTGGAAACCATTTATATAATATTTGAAGCTTTTAAAAAATTGTACATTTAACATCTAAAAACACAATTAAATAAAACACAATATGCCATTACAAAAATACAGTTTCATAACTAAGTCGCCATCTTCATTTGTTACAAGTACACAAATGTTTGTAACACTAAATATAATTTCAGGTTTTAAATTTATTGGGTAATGATGGATTGTTTACACTATTAATAATGTCTTTCGGACATTTGCCACGATGTTTCGAGGGTAATGAATCAACTCCCTTTATCAAGTGACGGAACATGCGAAAAACTCCAAAATATCCTATTAGCCATGTTGTAAAACTCAAACCTAAATAGATATGAAATTTAGGGTTAAATTTAGGCTAATTATGTATGTGACACAAATATTTGTGTATATGTAATAATGCTTTGTGTATATGTAAGTAGTTAGTCACCGGAGAGTGGTCAGACAGTAAACAAAGCAAAGGTCACGGTCCAAAGGTCAAAGATAAGAACTAGCGACTTTGAGAACGTACTGGCGCCATTGTGTAAACAAAGATAAGAGATTACTTTATGTACATAGTAAATATAGATTAGTGTGTAAATAAAGAGTTCTTCCAGAGCGATTTCTATCGATCAAAGTTGAACCGGAGTATAGGACATGATTAATTGTTGACGTCACACCCAAAATATAGATAATTATTTGTGTAAATAAAGAGTTCTTCCAGAGCGAATTCTATCGACCAAAAGTTGAACCGGAGTATAGGACATGATTAATTGTCGACGTCACACCCGCGAAATTTAAAATTATAAAATATATTGAAATAATTAGTTATTAAAGTTATTACAGTATAAAATACTATGACTAATGAAAATTTGAAATCACAGATAAAATGACCATAAGTAGAAGACGTTTGGGTCAGTATGTAAACAAAGATAAGGTTGGCGCCATTGTGTAAACAAATATAAGAGAGTACAAAGTTAATGTAAATAAAAGAAAATTGATAATTAGTTATTAAAGTAAATACATGTTTAATAACGATTACAAATTTAATGTAAATAAAATGTTGTGGTCAGGGTAGTCATTGTCAGAGTCCGTCTTTGTTTAGGAACAGTTGGACGTCACACACATCATTTATAAATTATAAAATATAGAGAATTTTAGCTAATTAGATCAGTTGAAATGGAACCTTTGTTTAATCATCAATTCTCATGTGTTGTAGCGGGGCCCTCTGGTTGTGGGAAATCACAATTCGTAATTAATTTTTTAAAACATATGACAGTGATATGTAATGTCGATTTTAAAAATATTTTTTGGCATTATGCGGTATGGCAACCATCGTATAATATTAGTGATATACCAATTATATTTCAAGAAGGTTTACCAGATATGAATTCCGTGGACCCTACATCACCTAATTTAATAATAATAGACGATTTGATGCGAGAGTCTAATAGTAGTGTTGTAGATATATTTACGAAAGGTTGTCATCATAGAAATATTAGTGTGTTTTTCATTACACAAAATTTATTTCATCAGGGCAAAGGACAAAGAGACATTTCACTGAATGCCCATTATATTGTGTATTTTAAAAACCCACGTGATAAAAGTCAAATCAGACACTTGGCCCAACAGGTATACCCAGAAAACCCAAAATTTATACAAGATGCTTACATTGACGCTACTAAACAACCCTACGGTTATCTTTTGTTTGATATGAAACAGTCTACACCCGAAGAGTTAAGAATTAGGAGTTGTATTTTTCCATCTGATAAGTATAATTATGCATACGTCCCTAAAAAGAAATAAAAACAAACACTTTCACGTATTTGTCATCATTTATACACAATGTCCCGATCAGTGATAAACAATGTGGACTTACTCCAAACATTATTAAAAATGAATCCTAATAGAAGAAAACAGTTTTTGAAATCAGCCGATATAAATTTGATTAAATCGATATGTGAGTGTGCATACAACACGTTAAAAGGAAACGTTCCGTTATCAAAGTCTCAGAAGTGTAAACTTTCCCGATATAAACACATCCTCAGAAAACTTGTAAAGCAAGGCAAAAATTGGAAGAAAAATAAACGTATTATAATACAAAAAGGTGGTGCATTATTTCCGTTATTAATAGGCCCAGTTTTAAGTACTGTATTACAACATTTACTAAAATAAATGGAACATGCTAAGAAAATGGTTTTATTGCCTCAAGACTTTGTACAAAAACTAAATGAAAATGACAGTGGGGGTTTATTGAGTGATTTAGATAAAGAAATGAAAGAAATATTATACAACTCTAAACTTAATGATAGGGAAAAATGGTTAAAATACCAACAGATCCTACAACGTTACCTTTATTTTACTGAGCAACACAGAAAACCCTTAGAACTTACAATAAATGAAAACAGTAGTATTACAAATCAAGAAGAAGTAGAGGATGAATCACCTAATCGGGCAGAAATATTAGATTCGATCCCTAAAACTTTTCGTAAAAATGCTGAAAATCTGTTAAACCGTATTGTACAAGACAGATCTATAAAGTGGGATGCCTTAGGTACTGTTAATATTGACGGTGTTTCTATCCCAGGGTCTAATATTATAGATCTTTTAAATGACGTATTAAGAGCAAGGAAATCAACAAATCCTCCAGGTTGGAGTAAGTTTATAACAGCATTAAAAAGAAATAATGTTCCAAGAAGTTACATAGGTAATCCAGACCGTCGTGACTTTTTGGATAAAGAAGATATAAAAGAAATCGGTGTTAGGAAACGAGATCCAATGTATTATAGACCTCAGAATAGACAACCAACAACACCCACAACAAGTTCACCCGATATTCCTACTATTAGAAAATCCTTGTCACCACGTACTTCATCATTTAAGTGGGAAACATTTTCACCGTAATATGTACAAAGAGCTCCGGAAAGTGTACTACAACCCCTCTCATCCTGCTGGATACTCTGGTGCTAACCCCTTGGTAAACGTTTTGAAACACAAATACAAACCGAATAAAATTAAAGAATGGTTGCAATCGCAAGATACATATACTCTTCATAGACAAGTAAGAAAAAATTTCCCCAGAAATAAATATATAGTAAACAATATAGATCAGTTATGGCAGGCCGACTTAAACGATATGCATGGAATATCGAAATATAATAATGGAATTAATTATATACTATCAGTAATTGATGTCTTCAGTAAATATGCATTTGCATATCCTTTGAAAAACAAAACTGGTAATTCAGTTAAAGAAGCGTTTGAACATATTTTCAAAAAGTTTAATAGGAAACCTCAACGTATACAAACAGACAAGGGGACCGAATTTACTTCAAAAATAGTTCAAAAATATTTTCAAGACAATGATATAATGTATTCGACAACAAGAAACCCAGACGTAAAAGCTGCAGTAGTTGAACGTTTTAATAGAACGCTTAAAAGCAGAATGTGGCGTTATCTGACTTTTAATAACACGTATAGATACATAAATGTTCTTCCAGATTTGATGACAGCATACAATAAAGCTAAACATTCCACGATTAAAATGGCGCCTGCCGATGTAAACGATTCCAATATATTATCTGTTTGGAAAAATATGTACAATAAAGTGCAAAAAACATCAAAACCAAAATTTAAAATAGGGGATACTGTTAGAATTGTTATGGAGAAGGGTCATTTCGAAAAAGGATACGAAACCAAATGGAGTGAAGAAATTTTTAAAATAATAAAAGTAGTAAAACGCACCCTGCCTATTTACGAATTGGAAGATTTAAAAGGGGAGAAAATAGAAGGAAGTTTTTATGAGTTTGAAATACAAAAAGTTATACTTCGAAAAGAAAAAATCTACAAAATAGATAAAATAATTGACACAAAAGGCAAAGGTCGTAGTATGAAAGTACTTGTTAAGTGGAAAGGTTATCCATCATCTTTCAACTCTTGGGTTTCAGCTTCGAATCTTGTAAATATTAAAAAATGAACGAGTCGTTTTATTTAACTCTCCCAAGTAATAGTTCAATGACATATTTTTCTACCAATACGACAACTAAATATTCTACTCAAATACCTAAACAAATAATTCTTAAAGGAGAATGGGAAGTTGGACTTGTAGAGATTCATTATCCGTGTACATTCCTTACAATCACAGAAGGAGATAATCATATATTTATATATACGCATGAAGTGGAAATTGATAAGCATGACTTGACATTTACAAAATTAAGCCCTGGTACGTACAACACGGAAGAAGAATTGATTGAGTCATTAAATAAAAATGAAGATGTTAAAAAATATATAAGATTTACCTATTACCATAAAACACGTCATGTTACTATCAATACTTTAAACACAAATGTTAAAAATATTGAATTCTCACCAAAATTGGCACTCCAACTAGGATTTGACCCCACTACATCCGATGCCTATTTAGACAAAGCTTCCCCTAGGCAGTGTAATGTACAACTAGGTATTCCAGCACAAATGTATGTATATTGTGACGTCATTGAACCTCAACTTATCGGTGACATTGTTGCACCTTTATTGAGAATAATTAATATTGATACTTCAAATTACAGTTTCGGATCATGTAAAACGTTTATGTTTTCCAAGACACATTACGTACCTGTTATGCGCTCCTGTTTTGAAAATTTAGAAATAGATATAAGAGATGACAGTGGAAAACCAATACCATTTAAGTTTGGAACTTCGTGTGTTAAACTACATTTTAGATTGAAACACAATGAGTCGATTTAACTTGGAAGACCCTTATTTAGCGTATTACAAAAATCAACTAGGATCCGGAGTTAGTGTTGTATACAGCGGTAGTCCGTATCAAAAAGGACATGGAATTGGAAATTTTTTAGGCGGTTTGTTTCGAGTTGTCACACCATTGATTAAATCAGGTGTCAGAACAATAGGAAAAGAAGCATTGAAATCTGGAATTGGAATGTTATCAGATATTGTACGTACAGGGGATCCTAAAAGTGCATTCCAATCTCAAATGAAAAATCTTACAGGGAATTTAAAACGTAAGGCAGATGTAAAAATCGATTCTCTCATGTCAGGGTCTGGATATAAACAAAAACGTAGAGCCGTAACAATTCAGTCTCTCAACAAACTTCTAGGAGAACGGACTTTAAAGAAAAAAATTAGGAAACCAAGTAAAAATAAAAAAATCATTAAAAAAGGCAAAAGAAAGCAGAAAAGAGTTAAGTTACCAAAGTCAGATATTTTTAATTAATAATGGCCTTTCTTCATAATCAATCGTGCGAATGTGTAAAATCCGAACTTGATTTATTTTCCCTTCCACCTACACAGACTAGTATAGAAAGTGGAGAATGGATACAATACAAACCGCTCTCTTCTCTAACCGATGACGCACCAATAGAATTTGTAGTACCTGGACAAGGTGATGAATATTTAGACCTATCACATACTATGCTTAATATAAAAGTTAGTATTGTGAAGACTGATGGATCAAAATTAGAGTCAACAGATAAAGTAGGACCTGTAAATAATTGGATGCACTCGTTATTCAGTCAAGTAGATATACATCTCAATCAAAAGTTGGTATCGCCACCTGAAAATACATATCCGTACAGATGTTATATAGAATCTCTTTTAAACTATGGACCACCGGCTAAAGAATCTCACCTCACATCATGTTTATGGTACACAGATACGCATGGGAAAATGGATGATACAGCAGACGCTAACTCAGGACTTGTACGTCGTCGACAATTTACAGAAGAAAGTAAACCTGTGGATATGTTGGGGCATCTTCATGCGGACATATTTAATCAAGAAAAATTTCTTTTAAATGGAGTCGAATTACGAATTCGTTTAGTACGCTCAAGAGACCTGTTTAGTTTAATGTCGAGTACTACAGGTTATAAGGTTCATATGCTGGAATCAAATCTATACATTAGAAGAATGAAAATTAATCCATCAGTGTTACTAGCTCATAGTAAAACATTATTAAACGGAACAGCAAAATATCCTGTGACAAAAGTTGAAGTCAAAGCACTTACAATACCCACAGGTGTACAAGGAAAAACATTAGACAATGTATTTTTAGGTCAGCTACCAAAACGGGTAATTGTTGGACTTGTTAGTAACAAAGCGTTTAACGGAGATTTTACAGCAAATCCATTTAATTTCCAACACTACAAAGTTAACTTTTTTTCACTCTATATCGATGGTCATCAATTACCTTCAAAACCATTACAACCCGATTACGTCACAAATAAACTATATATTCACTCTTATAATACACTATTTTCCGGGACAGGAATACATTTCTTGAATGAAGGTAATGATGTATCAAGAAGTAGTTATCCGGACGGTAATTGTCTTATGGCCTTTGATTTAACACCCGATCTTTCGGCAAACACAATGTCGCATTGGAATTTAATAAAACATGGAAGTGTGAGAATCGAAATAAGGTTTGAAACTGCTCTTACAGAAACAATAAACTGTATAGTTTACGGCGAGTTCGACAACGTAATTGAAATTGATAAAAATAGAAACGTCGTGGTGGACTTTGGAAGTTAGATAAAGTATATAAGCAGCATATTTTTTAACATTTCACAGTCAATAGCTCAAGTGCAATAAGTGAATATTTGCTTACCGTCTCAGAGTTAGTAGTGAAAGTGTATAGTTTTACAATGGCAGTGGTGTTAGACTTGCAAGGTTTTAGAGATAACTCAGGTGTCTACGTGATAAAAGAATTGGCTCTTATATCTGTCAACAACAGGTTATTACAACACTGGATCGTAGGTCCACCTTTTGAGTTTAACACTTTATCAAAGAATAGGAAAAAAGAGTGTATATGGTTAACGTACAACTACCACGGATTAAAGTGGGATGACGGTTCAATCAGTTATGGGTCGTTTATAAAAGATTTAAAATTTATTTGTGAAAACATTAATATTATTTACGTGAAAGGACTGGAAAAGTGTGAATTTATTAAAAAGTTGTTAGAAAAAGAAGTTATAAATTTGGAAGATTTAGAATGTCCTTCACTTAAAGTTTTGAGTTCAAATGCGAATGTTACTCGATGTTTCTACCATAATAAGTGCAGTAGATTCGCCTGTGCATTAAATAATGTTAAACTGATGAATAATTGGCTTCACCGAGATGTATGCAGATCAGATATACAGCTGTTTAGCTCACCTACCTGTACTTCATTACGCAGTTTATGCAGCCGATCAGCTGCCGATGACGGTTGGGACACCTAGTTGCTTTGTAATCAACACAGATCCTCACAATAAATCAGGACGTCATTGGTTTGCGATTTATATCAATAGTAGTAGAGCACTGGAGTACTTTGATAGTTATGGAAACCCACCAAACAGACCATCTCATTTTTCATTCATAAAAAGAAATTCCCGCACTGCTAAATTTAATTCAACTCAATTACAAGGATTGACATCTTCAGTATGTGGTCAATATTGTGTTATGTTTTTATACTTTAAGACTTTAGGAGCATCGTTGGAAGAGTTTTTATCTTTGTTTTCAAATAATACATACGATAACGATTTTAAAGTTCAATATTTATTTAACAGTGTATTTGGAAATATTCCACGGATTAGCACTGGTCAGAGATAAGAGTGAGCGCATGCGCAATAATATCTAACCAAGCTATAAAAAACATTTCGCCAAGGGTTATTAATCAGTTCTTAAGTAACATGGATGTCAAACCCAGCAAGAGACGTACACCATACGAAAGGAATAAGAAAATCAACTTTAAAACTAATTTATTTCCGGAAAAAACAGACAAATTAGACCAAAATATGGAAAAGAAAATCGTTAATAGAACTCTGCCTGTGCTACTTCTGAATACGTGGTATTCTCTTAATAAAAGTCAAGGGAAAGTAGCTATAATTGGTTTGGATATTGAAAATATGTTTGAACCAAGATTGCAATTACGTAAATCAGATTCAAATAGTGGAGTTTCACTAAGTATTTCTGAATGGAATATTTTACTACAAAAGTCTGAATTAATTTCCAATTTTTTCATGTGTAAAAAACAAAGTTATGAAAATTTTGATTTGGATAAGCATCAAGTTGTGTTTCAAATGATGTACGGTAAAAAATCTATTTTAATTCGTGAACTAATCTGTATTCAACCTCATCTTTATCTACCAGATACACTCATTATTCAGGAACCTACATGGAAAGGATTGTTACAGATGTCACAATGCGTTTCCAACTACTTCAACTTTTGTACTCTGATGTCATCAACTGTGTTCAACTGTTTTCAAGATATCAAAAACATTGTCGTGAATCACTTATTAACTAATGTATCACATGAATCATCAAAAGACGACTCTGTGGTTAAAACTTATTTAGTGAAATTGTTGGATGAAATAGACACAAGTGTTATAAAATGTGATACAAATAATAAAGATTTGTTGATTTCTGAAATTAAAATATTATGTTTGGAAATGTTTATAAATTATTATAGATTGCAATTGTTTTATAAGGATATTAATGACTGTGTATAATTCTTGAAATTTTGAAAAATATTTATTTCTAAAATGTTATAACACTTGTACTAATTTATTAATTATTATTATTTAATAAAATATTATTATACAAATTTCACTGTTATTATTTGAATTCCTTTATGATTAAAAATAATAATAAGGTGGGTGAAATAATGAAGTCTTATGCATAGTTAATTCATATAATTAGCATATATACACACACTTATACACAAAATAAATATAAAAATACACATTAAAAATACCGTCTCTTTTTAGAAGGTGGTTCCTCATTATCTTGTACAACAAGTCTATACCCGTTAGTATGTGCAAAATATAATTTTCTTAGCGTGTTAAATAGTTCATGGTCTATTACTATAACTCTATCACTTAGCTCTTCTTCTTCTTCTTCTTCTTCTTCTTCTTCTTCTTCTTCTTCTTCTTCTTCTTCTTCTTCGTCAGTCTTATTCTCCTCGTCACTGGAAATAAGTATCACTTCTCCATCCATCTCTTCATCGTCTTCCGAAAAACTTACTAACCTTTGCCTTCTTTCCTCATGCAAGTAAATGTCTTCTACTTCTTCTTCTTCTTCTTCATCTTCATCTTCCCCTCTCTCTCCCTCGTGTACTTCTGTCACCTCATCTTCCACCCACCACTCGTCTATTCTAATCATTTCATTAAAAAACTCCTCATCCTCCTTCCACCACTCACCAAACTCTACCACGTCTTCAAATATCTCCTTATCCTCTTCCCACCATTTACCTAAACAATTCTCCATCCTGAAATATACTCTGTACTATAATTATCCACTTCCAACTAATACATTCTAAAATCCTTACATCGTTTATAAAGGTTTACCCCCTACTCTTGGTTCAATGAATAGTTAGTTAAATGACTTTTGCCCATTTGTCAATGTAAATATTAATATGAATCACGCTCTACTTCTAACCAAAAATGTAAGTCATATGACTTTTGTACAGTTAGAGTAAATACGGACTCTACACTTTGCAAATAGTGGAACATATATACATAAGAATATTTAGTTATTTCATTAGTTTGGTCTTGTAGTAATTAGTAAAACCCAAAATGCTACGTCATATCTTCACTTTACCAGTAAGACTAAATGATATTTTATTTAAAAGACATGTTAAAGAGCAGTTTACTTTACAAAATAAAAGAAACATAAACTTTATAGTTACTGATATTGAAGTGGTTGAATATAAAATAAAACGAGGAATGTTAATTATAAAAGTAATTTTAAACTTTTCAAAACATAAAATAATTATTGATAATTTTAATATTAAATCTAAAGTGGAAATCATAATTAATTTTCCGTGTAGTGGAGCAGATATTTGGAGAATATTCATTGAATCAGACATTGATGGTGTAGTTAAAAGAGTGATGGCTTTGAATAACATACGTCACCGTACACTTGTAATGAATTTGCTGTATTCGAATAATATAAGGAGGAGATACGATTACGATGGCTATCCTGACGATGGCTACGACTCAGGACTTACAGGAGAACGATCCGATCAAAGCGATACTGAAGAGGAAGTCCATGTAGACAATGAAATTCAACGACTCTTAGATTTAATGTAAATAATTCACATAAAGTAATGTATGCAAAATACTATGTTTAAAATAAATCATTTATTAACATTGTGATATTATTATTTTTGTTTTTACCTATTTAGATAAATAATACAGTTATGCATATCATATAATTGAAGTATATGTATGACAATAACATTTTAGCTACCGTTTTGCCATTTTTCAATGTTTCCAGGGAGCACCAACGAGGAGGTGGTAGCTCTCACTCCCCACCTAACCTAACATGCATTAAATCTAACTTATAACTAACATACAATTTACATCAAAAATTAGTACATGTATTATCTGTAATATAATATATAAACAATATAACTGATTTTTCAATAATTATTGACATCTATAACTAAACATTTTTATACATTATAAAAAACAAGTGACAAAATTATTGTTATTTACATCTATAAATAATCATGTTACATTATACAATAATATATGATACATTTTATTTAGAATTTAAACAATATATACAATTCTGCAATGTAAATAATAAAAACAAATCAAAAATATAAACTTATATATTTTAAAAACTAATTATTTCTAAAATGTTAACACTTGTACTTATTTATGAATTATTATTGTTTAACATAATATTATAAAACTAATTATTTCTAAAATGTTAACAACATTTTTACTTATTTATGAATTATTATTGTTAAACAAAATATTATATAAAATTCACTCTTATTACTTGAATTCCTTTATAATTTTAAAATAAGGAGCTTGAAATAATGAAGTCTTATAATTAACAAAACATATACACACACGTACACACGTTTATAATAACAGAAAATTATTGAAGAATACTCTTTAACTATTTACGTTTCAGATACTTGTACACTATTAAATCATGTTATTTTTATATAACTGTCGGTTATGCTGTTCTGTTTTGTGGTAGTTACCACGCAATGAAATTCACAAGAACTCTAACAAAACCGAAAATTATGTTATTAATAACATGAATTAATAGTACATTCAGTACTCCTGAAGTCAAATTATAATAATTTAATTCTTTTGTAACCGAAAGGTACCGTATTGTAATCTTCAACTCTTCTTCTTTTTGTATACACAACTCTGTACTTTTTTTGTTCTGGGCGGCTAACCACATTACAATGTTTAACCCTGAATATTTTACGGGGGTCTGTAACAACGATTTCATTAGGTATGTTTTCAATAACCATAGCTTTGATACTATCAAAATTAATGTCTTGGGAATTGGTATAATTTAAAGAAATACCTTTTACTTTACACACTGTTTTAAAATTGTTTTCACCTTGGACTCGTACCCTGTATGCATAATTTTTTGGTCCACCGCTTACAAATGTATCAATGTAGGACGTTGGCCCATATTCGACTATTTCATCGGTTAGGTCACCTAAATAGTCTCCAGTTGCTAGTTTTCTATCCCCAGGTTTTTGTACAAAAATTACAGAGTCCGTATCAAAATATAAAACACGTTGTTCGAGGATTTCCAGGAAAGAGTACAGTTTTAACCGCGCAATGGCTGTTACGAATGCTGCAATTACTACACTTGCTTTTGGTGATGGACTAATAGATTCATCATTATATTTCCAATTGATAACCATTACATCATCGTTTATAGGTAATATGTCTTTTGTTGTAACAGATGGGTTTGATACTTTGGAAATCAACTCTTCTCTAGACTTAACAAATGTGGTTTGATCAAGATTCTCCCTTTGCCCGAATTTACCCCAGAAACTGTTCAACATTAATTTTGCAAGAGACCTTAAACCTGGGTTTTTCTTGATTTGATTTTGTTCCAAATTAATACCTTCTCTTTCATAAAAGTTTCTTAAATATGTATTTTTCCCGGCTTCTGTATCACACCAAACTGGCCAACCTGATGCCTCCTGTTTAATTTTTAGAAATTTATTTACGTATTTAACAAACAAACCTCCATCTGCTCCGTTGTACTTGGTTGTTTTATACTTGTAAATTTCATGTATTTTAACGATTTTATATCCTTTTTCTAAAGATTTTTTAATCTCATCGATAACCCATGTACCTGTAATGGAGCGTTGTTCTGAAGTGTGATTACAATCACGATTGCAAAGAGTTTCCACACAGGTTCTGCATAAGGGGAAGTATAACTTGTTATGAATTCTGTAAGGCAGCACTGGATGATAAAGATTATCTGGCGGTAGGATTGTTATTTTTGCAATTCCTTCGATCGCATCAAGATTTTGAGGACAATTTTCTCCGTATAATATTTCTGGGTGTCCAGTTGGGAATTTGCCATATTTGCATGCCCAGGGGTATAAACTGCAAACGTCCAAGTACTGAATAGTTTCACCGATTTCATCATTAACTCTGTAATATAATTTTGTAGCGTTTGTTCTGCCGCCAAAAAACGCATCTCGAGGCTCCAAAGGTGCGGAATATGCTGCTGTTGTTCTATTTACGTATTCGTTTATTTCAGGACGCGCCATTTTCATAGTTTCAAAAACACACTCCCACATTTCTATAATTGTGTAGCCGTGACGCTCAAGAAATTCTTTTTTTCTTTGAGTTTTTTCGAAACGTATCGCCATTGTTTCGTGAATATTATTACTAATGGGTTGATCTCTATTTTTATAACACATCGGACAGCCATGAAAAAAGCAACCGTTGAATTCAAAAACTAATTTTGTGTTACCGTCTTCGTAATAACCGTCGATTTTGTAGTTGACAATTCTTTTTTCTCTGCCATTTCCTGCATGCTGAATCTTAATTTCCCTTACATGTTCTTCCCATAACAACCAAGAAATAGCTCTAAACGACTGTTTATCCGACATACGATAACCACCAACAGGTATGATACCGATTGTATTTTGAGGGAGAAAGTGCTTTATATATGTCTTCATACAGGCACTAGCAATAGTTACGCTCTCTAAGAATGGGTCAATTTGAGTCTCCTTCATAAAGAGTTCTCTAAACTTTAAACACGCCATCCTTAAAATAACAACATCTTGTCTACAGTATTTAAGCAATTCTTGTTGTAAATTAAACTGATTGTTGGCAACTTTTTCATTGTTATACCATATACAAAAACCCTCTCTATCCTGTTTTTGCATCTGGTTGTAACCGTATTCAGATTGATCAGGTAACGCTCCAACATACTCCCAATTTTCAGATTTATTAAAGAAATGCGGAAAGTACCCTTTACTCTCGGTATTTAAATCGAACATCTTAGGAAGCGCGCTTAGTCGAGCATTGAAAAAATTCAAAGAATCGATTATTTTAATGTTTCTATGTTGAATCATTTGAATTTTAGAGGCAGACATTATAACTTTGGGTGTCCAATTTAATTCTTGTGTCATATGCTTCAAAATGAATTGTCCGTCATACCCTTTTAAATTGTGAGCTATCAGTATGATTTTAGAAAATTCCTTTCTTGGTAGAGTTACGTAATTCATAAAATCATGTAACGTATTTTCTCCTTTGAAGACGTATTCTTTTAACCCACAGGTGTTGCACATAATGTTAGAATCTGAATTAATACAATTATAACAGGCCTGTTGACTGACGCAGAAGTTTGGTTTATGTTCATTTGTGCTAACTCGATTTCGAAATTGTGTATCCTGAGTGCATTCAAAATCAAAAAAGATATATAGGAATTTAGTTTTTTTTGTTAACTTGTACTTGTCACCCCGCATGTAACAAAGGTGACCAGAAAGTTTGAAATCTTTGCACACACTACAGAATGTCTCGTTACAGGTATGAATAGATTTTCTATTTAATGTACAATAGGTTTTAGTGCATTTTGTACAATATTTTAATACATCACAGGTAGATTGATGTTTTTGGAAAATTTGTTTAAAATGATTGTTAAAACATTCTCGAGAAGAGAATAATCTGTTGCATTTTTGGCAATTCAATTTTTCATTTCCTATACAAATTTGATTATTGTTACATGATGTACATTTGAGTGGGCATCGGTGTGTATGTTTCTTATCATAAGCGTATTTACAGTTACGGCAGTAATTTTCGGTTGTAAATGCAGCTGTCACTGAAGTTATGACATTAAAATGTCCATCACCATAAATTAAATCTAAATTTAATTTCCCTACAGGTCCTTCAAACATTATTTCACGCCCTCTCCTATCATTAAAGACCGTGATTGTGTATTCTTTCAAATAATGTTGAAAAAGTTTTAACTGTTCAACTCCACCACCATTCGAAAGATCCACTTCAGCGGATTCACAAAGTCGCAATGCTTCATAACGTTGTATTGTCGATAAAGGTTTCCTTACTCTATTATAATATTTTTTAGTCTCTTCATCTTGATCTTTTTTCAGGTTAGCAATTCCTACCACAAGTGCCCGACTCAAACATAAATTATCGTTTCCATTTTTAATAACAATTATACCAGATTTTTTGCGACAGAAATCGTCAAATGAACTAACGTAGTCAATTCTCCCTCTTCCTCCTCCTCTAGGCATTTTTATATGTAAACATTTAATATGCGTGGGACCGTCTATGAAAAATTGCTCGTTGCTTTGTATTATGTTCTCAATTGTTTGTAGAATTATATCGGAATCAAGTTGATCAACTCGGCGTAAACTAATCCCTATGGGTTTTTGCTCAGGTTTGTCTACATTGCTAATTGTTAGACCTATTTTGTCATTAATGTCTGCATTAGATTTTAAAAACGTTACTAAGGTTTTGAACATTTCATTTAACCACTGTGTCAAATTCTCATTTGTTGAAGGTTGTCTAAATTTTATCACAATTTCCCTAGCATGGGTTTCAAATTTGCTATAGTGTTTAGAAACATCACTTAATATTTCAAACGACGCTTCGCCTTCGCCGCCTTGGATATCACGGCTACAATGAGGCTGAGGACTTGTTGGCAAATTTCCGAATATCGCTGGTGTAGACAAAATAAGATTCGGAGAGTCGACCACTTGGGTTTCATTTTCTACGGATTGAATATTAGGATTACAATACGGTTGAGGTCTTGGTGACAAATCAGCAAATGGCGATGGTGGAGGCAAAATTAAGTCGGAATAATCAATAACTTGGGGTGTTCTAGGGGGTGATGGTAAACTAATAATATCAGGGTTATCTATACATTCCATTACATCTACAGGGTCTGTTAAGTATACATCAATTAAATCCGATAAAGAAATGTCGTCGGAAAAAAAAGACATTGTTATGTTTTACTAAAATGTATAAAAATAAAACAAGTATAACTAATATAGTTATTTTTTAAACATTATTGAATAAAAAAAAAAAAAAAAAAAGTTCATTTGACCTTGTCCTACTGCTATTAACTATTCTGAAATGCTTACAAATACTAAAGTACTTACACGTAAATCTCACTACACTTAACTTTTGAAAGTTGATTAACACACTTTCACAACTGATTTATCGCAAAACTTAACTTTAAATAACTTTGTTTTTTAAAAAACTTTACTAATTAACGCAAACTTAAAATAACTTTTGTTTTTAAAACTTTACTAATTAACCTTTAAATTCAAACTTTGAAATTAGCATCAAACACACTACCAGAAAATACAGATCAAACTGAACTGAAATTTTAGACATATGGGTTTATATGGGGGGCATAAACTTTCTAATACTGTGAACATTGATTTGTGTATTCTCAAGTTAAACTTTGGGTACTAATTGGTTGAGTAATATTATTGTAGTTAGTATTTACTCTTTTGTTATGATTTCTCACATAAACAATTCTGATAAGAAGTGTTCAAAAGTCATGTCCGATATTACTAATTTTAAACTGACCCCTCCCCATGCCTTGATGGATTCTGTCCGTCAAAGATTGCCTTGAAAGACTACATCTTATTTGCACTTTGTTTCTTATTTGTCATTAAACATGTATTTACTTTATTAACTAATTATCAATTTTCTTTTATTTGCATTAACTCTGTACTCTCTTATCTTTGTACACAATGGCGCCAACCTTATCTTTGTTTACATACTGACCCAAACGTCTTCTACTTATGGTCATTTTATCTGTGATTTCAAATTTTCATTAGTCATAGTATTTTATACTGTAATAACTTTAATATCTAATTATTTCAATATATTTTATAATTTTAAATTTCGCGGGTGTGACGTCGACAATTAATCATGTCCTATACTCCGGTTCAACTTTGATCGATAGAAATCGCTCTGGAAGAACTCTTTATTTACACACTAATCTATATTTACTATGTACATAAAGTAATCTCTTATCTTTGTTTACACAATACCTATACTCCGGTTCAACTTTGATCGATAGAAATCGCTCTGGAAGAACTCTTTATTTACACACACACACAATGGCGCCAACCTTATCTTTGTTTACATACTGACCCAAACGTCTTCTACTTATGGTCATTTTATCTGTGATTTCAAATTTTCATTAGTCATAGTATTTTATACTGTAATAACTTTAATAACTAATTATTTCAATATATTTTATAATTTTAAATTTCGCGGGTGTGACGTCGACAATTAATCATGTCCTATACTCCGGTTCAACTTTGGTCGATAGAATTCGCTCTGGAAGAACTCTTTATTTACACAAATAATTATCTATATTTTGGGTGTGACGTCAACAATTAATCATGTCCTATACTCCGGTTCAACTTTGATCGATAGAAATCGCTCTGGAAGAACTCTTTATTTACACACTAATCTATATTTACTATGTACATAAAGTAATCTCTTATCTTTGTTTACACAATGGCGCCAGTACGTTCTCAAAGTCGCTAGTTCTTATCTTTGACCTTTGGATCGTGACCTTTGCTTTGTTTACTGTCTGACCACTCTCCGGTGACTAACTACTTATGTAGCAAAGGTTTTATATTTAACAAAGTAGTATGCTAATGTAATGAACGATTTTTAAACACAACAAAGGATTATGTATATGAAAAAAGGTTTGTGCATAATGTAATAAAGGTTCGTGTATATATAACAAACAGTTATGTGCATATAACAAAGGTTTATGTAAGTGTAACAAAGATTTAAGTTTACGTAAAAAAGGTTTATATGTATGAAACAAAGATTTGTGTGTATGTAACAAAGGTTTTTGTACGTGTAACAAAGATGTATGTATATGTAAAAAGGTTTGTATATATGGAACAAAGCTGTATGTATATATAACAAACGTTTGTGTATACGTAATAAAAGTTTGTCTGTAAGTAACAAATATTTGCGTATATACAATAAAGGTATGTCTATATGAAACAAAGCTTTATGTATCTATAACAAAGCTTTACTCATATGTAACAAAATGTATTGTATATGTAAAAAGATTTGCTTGCATGTAACAAGGCTTTGTGAGTGTGTAACAAAGGTTTGCGTACATGCAATAATGGTTTGTGTATATGTATCAAATATACGTGTACATGTAACAATTGTTTGGTGTATATATAACAAAAATTTTCTTATATATAGCAAACATTTTCGTATATGTAACAAAGTTTTGTGTATATGTAACAAAGTTCTGTGTATATGTAACAAAGTTGTGTGTATAAGTAACAAAGTTTGGTGTATATGTATCAAAGTTTGGTGTATATGTAACAAAGTTTTATGTTTATGTAACAACGTTTTATGTACATGTAACAAAGGGTTTGTGTATGTGTAAGAATATTTAGTGTATATGCACCAAAGTTTTATATACGGTATGCGTCAAAATAAAGAGTACTGAAACCGTAGCTGCCTTCTCGATCAAGTTTTGTTTGTTGCCAACTTTTGATTGTGTCAACTGTGTCAACTTTTGATTGTTGCCACGTCTTCGTGATTATTATTTCTTCCTTATTTGAGGTTAGTTTTTGCGGAACATGGTGCTAACTACTGCAGAGAAAGCTCTTATCGTAGAGCATTATTTTCGCTTTTACGGAATTGGACGTGTGGGTGGGCCAAGTTTGTCACACACTGCATTACGTTTTCAGGAACATTTTCACCCCCCCCCCCCCTAGTAATGATGTGATTATTAGTGCTTATCAGAAAATTTCGAAGAAGAGGTAGTGTTTTGACGCAGCGGAAGAGCTATTCAGATCGCCCAAAAAAATGTCAGTACAAATGAAAACTACTGAAGATTTTTACAGCAAGTGTTACAGTCACCGAAAAGAAGCCTAACTCGAACATCTTTGAAACTGTGTATAAGCAATTGAGAAGAACATTTAAAAAACAATGTTGGTTTTCCCTAGAAGATACAAACTGGGCAACTTTTGAACTGTATAAACAAAACAGTCAGAGTTCAGTACTGCGCTTCAGTGTTAGCAATGTACTATGGAGAACCTAAGTTTCTGAGTGATGTATGAATTTCAGATGAATGTCATGTGCACATCAATGGTTTCATAAACAAGCAGACAACACGGTTTTTGGGTTTGAACATCCTGACAGTGTTGTAAAGAAACCACAGCATAGTAAGCGTGTAACCATTTGGTGCGCTGTGTCAGGGAGAGGCATAATTGGTCCATACTTTATTGAAGACAATAATGGAAATCCTCTTACTGTAAATCAGGACTGATATAGGGTCATTTTCTATTGTTTTATAGGAGACCTCAGGAGATTTTGTCGTGCTCGAAATCAGTCTTTATGACCTCAGGACGCCGATAAAGTGATTTTCGACATACTGTCCGTCCATCGTCATTGTTGTCTGTATATAAGAACGATAGCGGCTACAAAAAATAAATTAGTCGCATGAAATTCCGTATAACCGTGCTCATATAGAAATCTATTGAAATTCAGACAAACCTAATTGCAAATTTCGAAATACCATTTTAATCAGTTCATATCTCGCATGTTATTAATCATATAACTGGGTAAGTAACACGAAGTCGCCAATCAATTTGTTTTTCTTTACAAATCTTCCCTCATATTTCGTTCAATGTGTAACGTAAAATAAACTAATCCCATAACTTAGCTTATCGTAATTTAAAGTTTGGATTTATAACGCGGCGCTGAAGAGTAAACACAATTTTAAAAGCAAACAAAATCTTGGAGCAATAAATCCGAGGAAAATATCTAAAGTGAAAGACAAATACAATAAATAATAATGTTACCAAAGGACAAACTATACAGCCGTGTATAAACTTAGATTGCTTAAAGTATACTGTTTTTTATATCACGGGAAGTAATGAGTTTGTCCTGATTATGTGAATTTGTGCAGAGATAGAAATGTAAAATAAATCCCAAATTTCTTTTTTCTTTGCCACGATATTACAGTGGTGGGTGAGAGCGCTTTACAACTTTTTTCAGAAAAATAACAAAATGATGCAAAGTTTCCTGACGTATTGTCCTAAAGCAGCTTTTTTAAAAGATTTATCTGTGAACATAATATTCATAGAACAGAGATACAAACTCTAACTCAACAATATCCAAGAAAACGTGTTGTGTGCTTGTTTATGAAACCATTAAGGTGCACATGACATTCATCTGAAATCCACACATCACTCAGAAACTCAGGTTCTCCATAGCACATTGCTAACATTGAAGTGCAGTACTGAACTCTGACTGTTTTGTTTATACAGTTCAAAAGTTGCCCAGTTTGTATCTTGTAGGGAAAACCACCATTGTTTTTGAAATGTTCTTCTCAATTGCTTATATTCAGTTTCAAAGATGTTCGGTTTAGGCTTCTTTTCAGTGACTGTAACACTTGCTGTAAAACTCTTCAGTAGTAGTCATTTGTACTTTGAAAAATCAAAGTATTTTCTGCCATTCACAAAGCAGTAAAATCCAAACTGGAGAAAGTTTTGTGTTGTTATATACAGGGTGTTTCTGTAATGTGCTGAGATAATTCAAGAGGTGGTTATGGGAGTCAAAATAAAGAAAAAAGTTCCCATAAACATATCAAGAAACACTTCTTCTACTAGCTATTCACAGTTTATTATTTTATTTTTTTAAACTAAATAATTTACATCTCTAGAACGACTCGACAGATTGATGTACTCACAAATATAAAGGCTTAGTTAGAAACAAATAATCGACTTGCACCAATAAACCGTTTCAAATGGTGGTCATTTTTAAAAATAATTACCTTAACTTTATTTTAGTTTAAATATTTAAATGGCCGCCATTTTTAAATGGATTATTGAAACAAGTTTATTATTTATTTCAAACTAGGTCTTTATATTTTTGAGTACCGTACAAAATTGCAACTCAATCGGTTAAGCCGTTAAAGAAATATAAATTATTTAGTAAAACAAATTGTGAATAGCTGTTTTCCGTCCATATGTTTACAGGAACTCTTTATTTCCCCCCCCCCATATAATCTCCCCTTGAATAATCTCCGTGCATTACAGAAACATTCTGTATATTTGAACTATCAAAAACAAAAACTACTCTCTTTACGTAGAAATGTTTACCAGCGGTGACGTCACTTCGACCAGTTGTATAAACCTTCTAAACCCTAGATAACAACAATACAGAGTTTAAAAGGAATATAAATTGTTTTCCGAGTAGTTAATTAAATAATTTATATATTTAATTAGTTATTACAGATTAATATAGCGAGTGAACCGATTCCATAGGATATCTTTTGAAGAAGTCTTTCAATTATATCAGTAAAATGTATATTAAATTATTATATTAAAATAAATTTTTATACGCTCGAAACATTTCTTTTTAAAAAAATATGATTTCTTAAAATGTAACAATACGTAATATATTGTATTGTAACATCATAATATTTAGAGATGTGATTTATGACACCATTTCGTATGTTTTCCATCTTTTGACATTTGACTTAGGTTTTAATTTAAACCGAAATAAAACAATTATAGAGATTCGCCAAAAGCAGATGTAACCTTTTCCATGTGTCATATATGGAACGCTTTCAAACGTGTCACAGGAAATGTACAACTCGACATGCTTTCCTTGTGAATTTTCTCACAGAGGCAAATATATTTCAAGGATTTTACTTCCCCTTTCACTATTTTCTGAAGCACAGAATTGTAGCCATCATTGAAACTTTTCAATAGTGTTATTATCGTATTGATATTTATCTTTGTAACTATGGCAACACGCTTCACGTGACAGTAACAAAACGGGAGATATTAATAAAACATTTACAGCTTTCTTTTGATAGAAGAAGATTGGACATGAATAAACGCGCCAAGTGTTGTGTGAACGACTTTACGAAAAGGCTTTTATGTACCCATCCTGTATAAAATATATGTAAATTAAAGAAAACTTGAAATGTAATGATTTAAATTAATATTTCAAAATTTAACATGAGGTAGAAAATAATATAAACATAATGTTCTTTAGCTTCCAAGAATGCATTGTAATTAATAAATGTGTAATTAATTACCTTGTTCTTCATCAGCAATCATTCTACAAGTATCCTGTTGTATTAACGGTTTCGGCGCATCAAGCCACCATCATCAGATCAAACCTCAAAAAATGTTTCTTTCATTCTATTGCTAAGGAACATATCGTTAAAAACGACATAAAAACACTGATATAAACACAATCCCATTATAAACATGTACACTATACACTGATGCTTTTATGGAACAAGAGAAGTCAGTTTAACCCTTACTTACGTGTATTTTTTCTTAGGCTGCATCCAAGGTCATTTCCATTTTATAACTCCACAATACAGACCTGGTTTAGGTGAATAACAGTTTAGGTTGCATTTTATTAGGTTTGGAGGAAAAGCGAGTAAAAAAAGTTTGGAGAAAGGTTTTTTCGCCCTTTATTCTCCATGTTCTATTATGTACACTACGTTATTTTCTTCGACATGAGTTGTAAATTTCATTGTTTTTAAAATGTGTTTAAACAGTTGCTGTGCTCTTTGTATCTGTTTTACAAACATTCACTAACAAAGAGTTTCAGTGTTATATTTCTGTATGAACAACCTCCATATTATCTTTCATTATAAAAAATCAATTATTTTGTTGAGCTATATTGTGGTTTCACTTCATCTAATAGTTATTTATCTCAAGTTCTAAGATAGGGGTGACTGTAACAGCTGGATTTACAAAGGACATTCTATAACAAGACTCACTCACAGAAATCTGACTTTCACAGACAAATAAGGAGATAGGGGAGTAGGCAGATGTTGAATCGCTTTCTAAAAGGCCAACCCAAGTGTTCATCCAAGTGTAAAAAGTTTCTCTCTCTCTCTCTCTCACTCTCTCTCTCTCTCTCTCTCTCTCTCTCTCCCTCCCTCTCTCTCTCTCCCTCTCTCTCTTACAACCTACACAAGTTCAAGTAAATTTATTCTCTCCTTGTTAGATTATTTTTAATGGAATTCTTTCCTAATTATACAACTTGAAGATCTTTCCACTTTTATTTCCACAATTTCCAACCAAGAACAAGACCCGTTGAACAATACCCTGATACAAAACGCTACTTTCACACTAAACCCAAAATATTTCTGTATACAACATGACTCTCTCGTATTTGTTCATTTCATAAATTAGTCGCCGGATAATATGCGAAAATAATCCCGACTCTAAGTTTTGTCACGTATTCGCTAAACTCAGTCAACCTGGAAAACTTCAATTTCGGAGACTACCCTCCCCCCCCCCCCCCATGAAAACAATAATTACAAATTACCACTATTCAAACAGCCAGAAAGGCAACCTCGGAAGTTCACTTATTACTTCAAGTAAGTGTAGTTGGTACGCCAATGTTTTAAGTGTCAGAGAATATTATTACATATTTACATTTCACTAAAATTTAATGGAAATTGTTCGAACTGAATTTGAGAAATCACGTGTTTCGTAACACACCTATGAGGATTTTGTGTTTTTGTTTCTACCCGGATTTTCGTAACTTAGGGACCTTCAAATCAGATATATTCCTTAAAACTATCTATACTACGAATACATGAGTAAGGAAACAATAATAATACCGAAGTGACGTCACACGCATAAAGCTTTGAATGGTTAAACTCGTGTTACTGACAACAAAACGTCAGTTTTAATGAAGCTCTGATAATGCATTCAAAGACGTTACATTATGTATACATCACCTCAACACTTCCTGTGGCCAGGTTGAAGCTGTGTAAAATATTCACACAGACGAGAAGGGTCGATATCTGCTGCAGACTGCAGAGTCAAGTTCTTTTCCTCACCTTTGACACAATATTCACGTATTTACATTTAATGAATTTCTATTACATTATTTCTAACCATTGATATCTTCCTCTTGGAAACACCAGAGTCTGTGAGATGTGCATCGATCCTACCCTTAGGGTGTATCTTGGTGTTATTCTCTGCTAGCTATTAACAGGTATTCTTGACAAAAATGTTGACTAAAATAATTATTAGAAGGTACTGTAATAGAATGGTAAGAAAGATCAGGTAAAGGAAGAGTTACGTATAAAATGATTCCCCAGTGTTAAGGAGATTATTAAAGATCCTGACACAAAGGACTTCAATTTTTAGTTGAGAGTGTTTAAATTAGTGAATACGCATTATCTATATCCAAAACACTTTCTTTTATGGGTTCTTTTTGTTGCCACCTATATAGAAAAATCATCATTTAACAGAGAAAACCAGAATCTAACTAAGTATTCATTTCACAGCAAGCAAAGTCTAGCAAAGTATATTACCCTGAGGTACACCATTCTGGCGTTAAAATCAATATAAATTTGTACCGTTCGGTACTTTACATTTTTTACACCTTTCTTTATTTTTTTAACTTTTGCAATAAATTTTACTACCTTGTAAAATATAATCAAAATGTGACTAAAATAGTGATTTCTAAAGCGTTTACTAAATATACACATATACTGTAGGGCCTATATCGATTTATACAATGCAAAATTACTGGAAAGAGTGAATTCAATTTTTAGTTTAATTCTACGTAATATTATTTAATAAGTCCAACTGTAAATTTGCATTGTACAATGGAACTGCCACGTGTATACATTGGATTTTAATTATATGTATTATGTATTTAAATATATTAGTATGTATGACGTTAAAATGTACAAAGTTCAAAGCTCTAAACTGCATATTTGCTTTCATAGTTGTCAAATAAAATCAATTCGTTTAATATATAATTCTCAAACGTCCAGATATAAAACTTCATTACACCTATACCAAATGTAAAACTGTATTGGTCACTTCAGCTTAAAGTTTTGTTTAATTAGATTTCTTTTAGAGGTTTTTATTTATTTGAAAAATAATAACTATTTTAAAATATTGTTTTCTAAATATTACCTTTATTGCCTTATTTTAATTTCCTCAAGTATAGAAGATAAACAACCATAAATTCAACGATTTTACGTTAAACAATTTTAAAATTGTCCTGAGAGGAAGAATCGATTATTGTTACCACTCAAACTTTCAGTCAGTCAGTTTATATAAATCAGTGAATTTCAATGCAATCAGTTGGTAATTTACAAAACAAGTTGGCATGGTAACTCAACTATATTACTGTCTTGGCTCATAACATAACCATGATATTTTTACAATTTAGATCAAAATTCCATGTTTCAATTTGTTTCAAATATAAAATAAATTGATGTCAAAACTAAATTACACTACTTAGCTCCTGGGGACAGTTACAGCACCAAAATGTAGTATATTCACCCGATTTCTAAATCACCCATCTCCATATTTACTGTATGTAGCTAAATCGATAGTAGCAGTTCTGAGCGATTTCAGAAAGTTAAGAAAAAATTATAAATTACTAATTACTAAATGTTTATTGCAACACAGTAAACTTAATAAAAATATGCGCATGCGTAATGTTGTTGGATTTGTTTCGGACCATTTTTATTTACCACGATACAAAAGTTCCGTTACAAATCCCGGTATATGGATTTCCAACACTTGAGACTCCTGCCGGAACCTGTGTTGGGATAGAGTTGGGGACAAATTAGTTAAAATTTCAAAATTGCCTTATGTGGTGATATGATGAACGTTTCAAAGTACTAAACTTCAATTACTTTATGTGTTTACAAAATACTATAACACAAACATTATCGACATGACAATCCACGTTTTATTTGGATCAATAGTGTTCACATTTGACTAAAATTTGATCAAAATCGTTAGAGCCGATTTTGAAAAATAGTATTTGTGAGCTGTAATTTCACGGCTGTAATCCCTAAATTTTGAGTTAAGGAAACAATGGGGGGGGGAATGTTTCAAAATATGTCCACAGTAAATTCTAATAAAAACTGTCCTAAAGAGTTCTTCATAAACTACAGATAGTCGGACAGACAAGGGATATATCGGCAAATAACTAGACACGATTTTCTGACCCATCACATAACGTATAAAATCAGAGTAAGGAATTAAAGCGTCAACGTTAAAAACTTTGTTGTATGTCTACAAACATAAGTGTGAGAAAGTTAGTGCTACAGTATATTACATTACGGTGCTCTCCTGAGGGATTTTATTACAGGTCTGCATTGAGGAATGCACTGTCATGAGGGATTCTGTTACAGGTCTGGATTGAGGGATGCACATACAGGTCTGTCCTGAGGGACTCAAGTCTACTTTCTGATATCTTACAACACGAGATGTTGAAAACACTTTATTATTTATTGCAGTTTCACGTCTACTACAAAATCTTCCTTTCTTCCATCAAAATATCATTCCATCACTGAACTCCAGGATAATATCACGTGATCTTGTGTTACTTTATATGTTTGAACAACTTGCGTTCAATCTGTCTCATAACATTGACACATCAAATCAAATCATTGCTTGGCTATAAACAACTGCGCAGTATGACTTAGTCTTATGAAATGTAAAGTTAAGTAACCAAACTGAAGACAAAAGGAAATTATGATTCAAGAGTAATTTGCTAAATATGTAAAATAAACTTTACATGGTTTTGTTTTCTTTTCAACCGAAATTCACAAATTTATAATACTTTTTGGAGAGAGATAATCTATATTCTATTCTGTTTTGTGTGAAACAAATGAAGAAAGTTTGTGTTCATACTGTTTGCAACGTATAAACTTTAAAATAACTGAATTTAACTAAACTAAATATTTAAGGTAACTTGTAGAAGATAAAAATCCACAAATCAGACTTCTACCTGTATATATTTGTCCCACAATTTTATCAGAAACTTCTCAGGAGATTTTGATACAATTTACGCTATTCTGTTTCTAAGAGTTTATAGAGAGTCTAATGAGAATTTGATGATGGCACTACAGTTTCGAAATGGCGTCATGTTTTTTTCCCGTTCAAATTCACTTAATAAAAGAACTACGTCCGACAAATATTAACTAAATAATTATTAGTAAACTCGTGTCTACATCCCTTTTCTTTTATTATATGTCTCTATGTCTATCTGACGTTTTCCTTTAAAACTACTAAACCTATTTTGATTAACTAGTTCTCGTGTCATTACTGAAACAGTGTCAGATTGATTTAAATTATACAAACGCAAGCAGAGGACACAGAGCGGAGCGAGATTCATACTTAATATGTCTTTTAAGCTTTATACGTATTATTAATATGGTTTAATCATATGAATCACTAGAGCACTGTGGTGAATATACAATGAAATAAAATTCCCCAAAACCACAATAAAACACTAACAACACAAAGACTGTAGTTATGTTTATTCTACCTTATGTACATTTCAATAGCACTGCTATCATCTTCAGATGTACAATACACATTCAAGTACCTCTGAAGATGACAGCAGTACTATTGAAAAGTACATAAGGTAGAATAAACATAACTACAGTCTTTGTGTTGTTAGTGTTTTATTGTGGTTTTGGGAAATTTTCTTTCATTGGTTAACCGGACGTTTCCGATCATTTCTGTATAAAAAAACATAAGTTTTGAGAGTATAAATCAACTCTCGTTATCAAGTCTTTCGTTTCCTTACATAAAAAAATGTTTACAATTTTAAACAAAAGAGCAAAAAAACGAAGAAGATAACTAAATTATTCTCTGCATATTAAAACTTTTGGTATGAGAGATTTGTAAAATTCTAAAAATTTCGTACATGGGGGAATAAAACACTTAATAACAAGAGTTGATTTATATTCGCGAAACGTAGTGTATTAGTTTCTACACACACAAATGATTGCCACGTTTAAATTTTATTATTTTTCATAATCGTTTCAAACAATTATCATAAATTTTTTGAAAGTCTTTTGATCTAGGAAAAGGTATGAAACTTTCTTAGCTCCTACCTCAACTACAATTTCAAAATGGTTTATAATTGATTATTGGTTTGCTAAGTAGAAAACAACTCTCTAATTAAAAATACCCTGTCACTGAAATAATCACTATACAAAGCGCTGCCTAGACGATGAAGCCTAAAACTGCTTTTAGTCTTTAACGAAATGTAATGTCTTTATTAGAATAATATCCAAACATATTATACATATTGTATATATGTATCGTTGAGCAAAATATACACTCAAATTCAAGATATAGTAAAATGTGACATCAAAAAGTCAGATAGAGTCTTTTCCACATTAGACTTCACGTCTAACAAAGAATTTGATTTCGTAAACTAAAGTAAACTTATTCGTTCATTCCTTTGTTTCCTCTCTTAGCCCAAAGGGTTGTATTTGAATAGCAATTGACTTGTTATCCCGAGGGATGCATTTTCCTGTTTCTTAAAAAGTCTACGGAAAGAAAACAATGTTTTATTTTATCCTAAACAGATTGTCTGATAAACATAGGGTGTGCAGTATTATTGTGCGATATTTATTCCTAGTGAAGGTAAGAAAGCAGCTTAGTGCAGTGAAAAGAACAAACATTAACTGGACTAGATACGAAAAATATTGTATTCAAAAGGTCACGTTATAAATAAGTAGACGCTATAACTGAACACGTCACGCTACTTTCCCTTTAATAGCGAGACAGTAGAATCAGTTACTGTACAAATTTGTATTAAGGAGACTGACTTTCAGGGATATAGGTAACTTAACCTATTACTTTAACCGGTCAAAACGGTTTGCACTAACTTTCCACACGCATATCCACAAACTCAAATACTCAGCTAAAATAATATTCCTTACCTTCTCCCCCGAAATGTCTCTATTCTATTCGTATGTGAGAAAGGGAAATGTAGCTTAATGTATCAATGATTGTCCCTCCTCTACAAGTTTATTTCTTAAGGGAGATAAGTAGGTGTGAGAAATGTCCATTAAACAGATTCAGTATGCTTCACTTGTAATGTAAATACTTCTTAATGACATTTGGTTAGTATTTAATTTATGTGTCATCTTCGTTTTTACATATTTGTGCAGATCCGTAATTTCATATCTTCACAAGTGTTACAAGGAAAACCAGAGGGAAGAAGACTGTGATAACCTCAGTGCAAGGTGTTGGAGGATAACTTGAGCAGGATAGCATGATGGGGGGGAGGTAGAGAAGAGTTGCTGACAACCTAAGAGGGGATGGTTTGGGAGGCCAAGATTGCGACATAACTGTAGTGCCTAGGTGATGATGATTTATGCATAAAATTATAAATGCATATTTAAAACTAGATGCAGAAACTATCTATTAATTTGTAACAATCATTTTGTTTCAAAGAACATTGAAACCATGGTTACAACATTTTATAATTAATTATATTTCTACGAAATATTTTTAAATGAAGGGAAAATATTTACAAAAATATTTCAAATATAAAATGAATATATATAATATATATATATATATATATATATATATATATAGAGAGAGAGAGAGAGAGAGAGAGAGAGAGAGAGAAAGAGAGAGAGAGAGAGAGAGAGAGAGAGAGAGAGAGAGAGAGAGAGAGAGAGAGAGAGAGAGAGAGAGGGAGGGAGGGATTGAGGGAGAAAGGGAGGGAGGACGGAGAGAGAAAGAGAGAGAGAGAGAGAGAGAGAGAGAGAGAGAGAGAGAGAGAGAGAGAGAGAGAGAGAGAGAGAGAGAGGGGGGGAGGGGGGGGGAAGAGAGAGAGGGAGGGAAGGAGAGAGGGGGAAGGAGAGAGAGGGGGGAAGGAGAGAGAGAGAGAGAGAGAGAGAGATGTGGATGTATCCGTTTTGAAGTCCCAAAACGCGGTTGTTTCGAATAATGTCTTTCTGTCATATGTAGAGTGACCTACACTTTAAACGCAAGTACCGATTATAATTAAATTAAAGTCGACATATTTTGGGCAAATCTGGAAACTTTGTTTTTTTTCGATAACTGAAAATTTATCGGTAAATAGGATTAAAAAAAAACACATTATAGAGATTTCCTCAAAATCACCTGTAATGATTTCGGCGAAGTGTAGCCTTTAATTACATCTCTCCAAACATCTGGTTTAGTGATTTAGCTGTTAAATACTAAAACAAATAACATGAGGATATTATAAAATACGTAATTTATCAATTTGGGCTCTACCGATTTTGTTCAAATTTTAATGAAATTTTAACGTGTGGGTAAAAGATAAAAGAAAAATCCTGGTCCGCCGTCGTAAAAAGCTATTTTTGTATAAAGTAAGATTTTTCTCTCGGAATGTGTTTAATGTACAGCAAACTTGGTTATGGTTCATTTTCATTTCTGTTGACATAAACCAATTTGAAATTTATGGAGACGATTACTTGTGGTTGTTTTTCATTTGGTTTTGGAAAATGGTGGGAGAGAACGTAGGCACAATGTTTGCATTATTATTATTTATCAAAATTTAGTTTTCAGTTATTGTTAGAGAAATAAATTCAATTCTTGTGCTTTGACAGTGATGCCCAACGTTGACCCCAAAACAAATCTTAAATTTTACAACTTTTTTCAAATTATCACATTAAACAATTACATTTATTTTGCAATTTACCAACAAAAATTTTATATTTAGATTTCAGGGTACATTAAAATTTTTTAAAGTATAGGTTGTTTTTAATTTGTAACAATCGTTGTGTTTCGACAGACATTGAAACCATGGCAACAGCTTAACAACAATTGAATTTTGACATACATTTGAAAAATGCACAAGAAATGTTTTTAGGAACATTAGTATTTTGAATAGTAAAACTCATAAGAATATTTTTAACATTAACTTGGTCTGTTTCTAATTTCCTGTCCCACTTTTACAAATGAAACCCCTACTAATAAAAACCCTACCATAACAAAAATCTCCTACCATAACTAACTCGATTTTGATATATTCTCAAAGAACAAATGTTTATTTATTAATCAAGATAAAATTGATTCACGTTTGGTAAACACATATCTTCCTGCATTTATTTATTTTTTTTAAATATCTTCTTTTTTTTGTTGTATGTACTATTATTATTTTCCAGATTTTGTGGACAATATGGTGTATAACAGGAACCAGTCTTGCTATATATTATTATTCAGTTTCTTTACTGACTTCTTTAGTTACCTCCATAAAATATTATAAATCGAAAAAAAAACGCTAGGAAAATGCACAGAGCTAAATAAAAAAAAATTATTATTTGGAGATAGGATTACAAATAACCTAAATCTGATTAATTTCAAACTAACGCATAATCCATAAAGAATTAACAAATTCTAAGAAGTACATTGGAATTTTGTTTTAGAATATTCGTGAATGCATTAAATCCTCCCAAATAGACCCAGTCTTCTGTTCAAACTGATATAATGTGTGTAACATTCGGGGGACAAAATGAAATATAAAAAGTTTTTTGATTTGTTGCCAAGTTTTATGAAACTAGCAAAGTCCGTGATAAATGAGACCCTGAACACATATTTGGCACTAACTTTCTCGTTTGTTTTATTTCTAGTGAAACAAATATGAGCAGCAGTAATTTTTGATAGTTATAAAGTAATTTAGTGGGCACATATATTATACACTAATAAATTAGCTAGTGAATTTCGCTTCTATATTTTAATACCTTCAACAAACCGTTGTTGTAAATCCAATATGGCTACTCTCAGGCGTGTCACGTGACACAACAATATTTATAGACTTATCAGTATACACTAAATAATACCACAGCTTCTGTACACCACTCAAAGGTAGAAATAATTAAAGTTAAATGCTTAAGGGACGCTTGATTTTTGTATTGTAATTGTGATTTGCATTGTGATCACACATGCAGTAATATTGTAATATTGTACCCATCGATCCATATAACCTTGGAATAAATAAATATTGAGCTTGTCTTGTGAGATAATATTATGTAGAACGAAAACTCGAACACAAAATCTCACAAAAACTACGTTTATTCAATCAAACGCGTTTCAACGACAAATTCGCCATCCTCAGTGACACATGAGCTTACAATAACAAATATAACGTTACTCGTATTATTTACATTTTCAATACAACTAATACTATCACTCTTTACATTGGTATTGTATTATTTTCACTGCCAACATTATCAGTAAAGTTGTAAAATTTATCCCGCTTCCAGATTCGTGACTTGGTAGATTAGTTAAAGGTACAAGATCACGATTACACTAATACTGTAGTTTTGACGCGATCACTAAATCAATTTACAAATCAGATTAAAAAAACTGTAAAATTAATTTGCCATTCTCAGAAATTGGGTATCAACTGGTGGCGCAGTAAATCTTGAAAAAATCCTCATTGGAAAATTTTGATTGTCTAATTGTTATAAGTTTTAGTAGACATGACAGTCAAATATATATATTAAAAAAAAATAATAAAAAAATAAAATAAATAAAAAATACCTTAAGATATTATACTACTAGTTTTATGAACAAAATTTCCCTGGAAATCGTCTTTTTGCGAGTACATTATATTATATATCTATATAAGTCAAAACTCACTCACTGACTGATCACGAAATCTGTATATCCAAGAAACCTAGAGCGTACTAAGAAAGGGCTTTGAAAATTTTCCTATCCAAGGGTGTTTTTAACCCTAAAACAAAATTAACATATCTTTATTACTTTTGGCTCGGTTTTGATCAAAATTCGTGTGATGCCGAATTTGAGCATAATTTATTTCCATACCACCACCATTAGGGTTGTGCTAAATAAATTATTTCTTTATAAAACTACCTTAATTATTCCCAGGTGAAACTGAGGCCATCAGCTAGTGTGTATATAATAACAATACGAAAAACATTTAATTGTTTAACAAACACCAGAAGTACAGATGTAATGCCAAGTGATCGAGTTAAAACAGCCTTGCTTTTTTGGATCATAAATGAAGCTTTCCTCGACTCTGTCATATTAGTAAACCTGTGTTTGTTGAAAACCAATAACTTTCTATTGCTGCTTAAAGCTTAAGGGTTGAGGGTTGACTTTATTAGTTACGTGCCCTGAGTATGATTGATATTGGATTAACACTTTATACTGCCAACAGAGGGATGGGAGTGAAAAGAAGAAATATTCGCTTTTAAATTGTTTTCAGGTTTTCAGTGGTTTATCTGTAAACAAATAGCTTCGTGAGTTAAACACAAAGACATTGTTTCTTTATTATTGGAGTACAAAAAACCGAAGTACATGAATCAGTGCAGTTGTGGTCCTTCGGTGATGATATGGACCAAATCACATGAAATAAGAAGTTCATGAAAAATTCTTTTTTATCGAATGAAAATGTACAAAATCGGACTTCCCACAAGCTAAGCTCAAACCAATTGCATTACCATAAATATATCAATCATTATCAATTGTACAGTTTTCCTTATCTAAGATATATAAAATCAATTGGAAAATAACATGCTATTTGTAGCAAATAAACTTCTAACACGTTTTAAAATCAGATGTCACACGCAAATTACTGTTTACAAGACCTTTGTAAAAACATTACTAACCTTAAACCTAAAGATGTCACTAAATAAAGTAAACGCTAAACACATTCCAAAGAAAAAACACAATCACAGGTGGTGTTTGTGAGAATGATTTATGGATAAAAACGCTTCAAACAAAAACTCTGTGAGATGTATAAGGGGCCGCTAGTAACTGGACTGAAAAAAGCAATGGGTGTGCATCGCGACGGTAGTGAAGTGAATAAGAGAGAAGATTTATGATGGGCAGTCCTGGTGGGTATTTAGGGAGTGGCACACGCAAACTTAAATGGATTAACAGAGGTGAGGTGAATTGAAGAAAGCTGGAAAACGGATACCATCGGCACAAAACTGGGACTAATGGCTTATGACGAAAAATCATGGAATGATAATAGAAAACGGGGGAAATAGAGGGGAGACCACGTTCGAAAATTTGTAATGTTTAAATTTCACTCAAAATAAACCGTAAATTAACAAGAATTTTACAAAATTTGGGGTGAATTGTACCTTTTGTTTTAGTCGTTAATATTAACAAATACAATCAATTGGATTAAATACTACTAGAATAATCCAGCCTACTAGACCAAGATATCTCTAGTATATAACACACTGAGATAAAAATAAAAGTAGCTTATTTTCACGAAACTAATTCTGTCTTGTTTAATGAGACGCTGTACACTTAATTAGCTTTAAATTTCCCGTTTGTTTTATTTCTGGCGAAAAATATAACAGTAGCCGAATTTTTAATTTATATTCACGTCTCGTTGTAGAGTTAATTAAAAAACCTTATAGAAACCTATCTAGTGGTTTTGAATAGTGGACAACGCTACTGGATTGTAGTAGTACATTCACTAAATCCTTTTCTTAAATGTAACGACTGCTTAACATACTATCCAGACAAAGTGTAGAATGTCATGTCTCTCAAAACAAGGTTGTGTTAGTAAACTTTCTAAAAGACACAATTATTATTTGGCTCATTACACTTTTGTTTTCGTTGGTTTTTGATGTTTTTTATAGATAGAAACTAATTTAGAGTGTTTTCAGAATGATGTCTGTCTGCTTGCTACAAGGGTAAGAAGTTTGATATAGTGAAACATTTTACAAATGAGATATTTTGATAAAGTAAAAAGCTAAATCTTTAAATCAATTCCATTTACGGCTTATATTCAGATTTATATTTTTATGTTACTGCAGTGAGATTCCATGTAGAATGAACGTATTTATGTGTCTCTAAGCAGAATAAATCTCAATGCATAACATTTAGGAAAATGTACAGTGATCTCTTTGAAAGTGTAAGGAATCGCTTTTTATAAAACATTTCTTTAAATAAAATTATCTACCAGTGGAATAACGTATTAAAGCGATAATATCAGAAACAATAATGTGTAATAATAACAGTGTAGTGTTTGGTGAACATCGTTAACAAGTAATAAAGTGAAAGTTCTTCACTCAACTATCAGCACTGGATTACTTACATAGGAATACTACAAAAGTGGATTTGGTATTGTACTAATTATAGACTTTAATTGGAAACTAAATCTCTGTATTGTTAAAAATTTCACTCACTGTATTAATTGTTCATTAAAGAGCTCCCCCTGATCAAATAGTGTAAAATAAAAAACAAAAGTAATTGGAAAATAAGTTCAAATAAAATTAAATATTTCAGAGCTAATGTTAAAGAGTATATTTGGACTTCATCATTTAATAACTTTCCTTATATGTTGCCAATCCAAGGTATGACTAATTAATTCATAATTTTGATTTGTATAATATTTCCGAAATTATAATATAATAAGTATCGTTAGATTATGACCAAAATAAAATTTCTATAATATATTGTTTTCTCTGCAATTGTATTGTAACAAACCATTCTTCTATTTATTTAAAATGGGCTATCGTTCATCATTTTTTATCGCAACAGAAGATTTAATATATACTAGCGTTCGTCTGCATATCTTTGAAACTGCAATTCTCCAGTTGTTTGTAAAACAGACAAAGAGAATTAGTAAGTAAATATCAAAGCGCCGTCATTAAAAACTTCTTTTTATCTATACAAACGTAAACAGGAGAACTTGGTACAATAGTCATTTCAATTACGACACTGGCCTTAAGTGACCCTGTTTATAGGACTGTCTTGAGAGACTGTGACGCAAGACTCTCTTGAGAGATCCTCTTATAGAACTGTCCTGAGGAATCCTGATGTAAGACTCTCTTGAGAGATCCTCTTATATAACTGTCCTGAGGAATCCTGATGTAAGACTCTCTTGAGAGATCCTCTTATAGAACTGTCCTGAGGAATCCTGATGTAAGACTCTCTTGAGAGATCCTCTTATAGAACTGTCCTGAGGAATGCTGATGTAAGACTCTCTTGAGAGATCCTCTTATAGAACTGTCCTGAGGAATCCTGATGTAAGACTCTCTTGAGAGATCCTCTTATAGAACTGTCCTAAGGAATCCTGATGTAAGACCCTCGTGAGAGATCCTCTTATAGAACTGTCCTGAGGAATCCTGATGTAAGACCCTCGTGAGAGATCCTCTTATAGAACTCTCCTGAGGAATCCTGATGTAAGACTCTCTTGAGAGATCCTCTTATAGAACTGTCCTAAGGAATCCTGATGTAAGACCCTCGTGAGAGATCCTCTTATAGAACTCTCCTGAGGAATCCTGATGTAAGACCCTCATGAGAGATCCTCTTATAGAACTGTCCTGAGGAATTCTGATGTAAGACTCTCTTGAGAGATCCTCTTATAGAACTGTCCTGAGGAATCCTGATGTAAGACCCTCGTGAGGAATTCCGATAGAGGACTAACTTGCGAGATTCTGATACAGGAATTTAAAGGTTACTGGACTGTACTCAGAGACACTGTTGAAGAACTGTCCTGATGTAAGACTCTCATGAGGATTATTTCATAAATCTTGCGAGATCATGATACAAGAATCTCCTTTGGATTTTGTTACTAGACGGTCTTGAGGGATCCCTGTTAATGCACGACTATCCTGAGGGATCCTGCTAATGCATGACTCTTTGGAAGGATCCGGTTAAGTGACTGACCATAGGGATTCTGATACAGGGTTCCCCTGAGGGATCTCATTACAGGACTCTTAAAAGGGATTCTGTTACAGGACTGTGGTGAGGGATTCCAATGCAGGGTTCTACTGAGGATTAGAAATACAGAACTGTCTTAAGTAATTCAGTTGCGGAACTGTCCTGAGGAACTCAAGTCTACTTTTTGATATAGTATTACAACACGAGATGTTGAAAACACTTTACTATTTACTGCAGTTACATGTCTCGAACAAAATCTTCCTTTCTTCCACTAAAGTACCGAATCATGGGTGTTTGATGAGGCCCAGGCTAATAACACGTGACTCGAATTGCAATCTGATATTTCAAAATACGAAACTTCTGTTACTTTATATGTTTGTTAAACTTTTGTGCAATCCTTACCTGTAAATATATATTTCTCTTCAAATTATGTTACGGTTAATTGTACTGTAAATTTTACACACCAAATTAAATTATTGCACCTCCACAACCACACTATAGGAGTTAATTTTATGAAATGTGAATGTTAGCGACAGTGTGGTTAAGGTTCAGGTGTGATTTGATATTATGAAGTCTGTCTGTTTTATTTTTAATTGAAAACTAAAAATTTATAAATTTTGTGTGAGGTTTTAATCTATATTTTTGTGTGTGTATATAACACATTAAGAAAGTGTGGGCAATATTTTTGTACTTTTATAATTATAAGGCTAGTTAATTTAAATAAACTTCAAATCTGATTTTTGTTTAAAACCAACACATAATATAACTATTCCGAGTCGTTCAAACTACTCTGCAATCAATTGAGGATTTTTTCTACAGAACAACCAAACACAAGAAACTTCCAGATATGTATTCATAAATAGATAATGAGACGGAATCACAGAGAAAAAGAAAGACAGACTGGGCAGTAGGGGTTATTGACACCCCTACAAAAATAATATTTTACATCATCACAGTAAAATATTTGATAATGAAAAATTGTGAACACGTTGCAATAATTTTAACAGTTTAGTTTAAATTAATAAAGAATATTTACATATAAATTACAGTTTTGTTACTGTATTTTTAGATTAATAAACATCTTTAAAAAATCTACAATTTAAAACTAACTTTGACATTTCGAAGTTTAAAAAAAAAACTAGTAAAAAAACTTTTTTTCATTTTATTTATTGACTTGTAGATAGTTTCGTTTATAGTGTAGTGAGTGTAACAAGTGACTTGTTTTTACTTTTATTAAATACGCTGTGACATGACACCTATTTATAACTGTCTACTTAAAGTATATAAAAAATCGTAGTTTATAAAAATCTTTTTTATTACCAATTACAATTCGGAGTATTGAGTTTATGTCTTATGGAAGTGTATTCCCAAAAAAACTAAAAATTTTGCCTAAATGTGCCTAAAACCTAAAAAACAAATTTAATATAAGGCTTGTGTAGTTTTAGCAATGCATAAGTTTGGTAGACTACTAAATCTTAGATATATGTTAAAATCATCATTAATTCTTGCTATAGATGAAAACTTCAATAGGCCTATTCCCAAATCGAATTTAGGGAAAATACATTAATAAGTTTAGTATATCATACCAATTGTAAAAATAGTTTAAAACTTTAAATAATTCCAATTGTAGGGTGGTAGGATAAAAACGTTTGTTAGCCCTTTTTTCATAGATTTTTGGTTAAATAAACCATAACATCTGAAGAATATAAAATTACCATAAGTTCAGAAACATTATCTGTAAATGAAGTTAAAATATAAACTGTATCAACTTTATAAATTGTCATTATATTTCTGTAAATATTGTTACTGTAAATAGAAGAAAGAAACAAAGAAATTAAGATAATAAATTTTTAAAAAAATTCTAAGCAAGATATTGCTAAAAAAAAAAAAAAAAAAAAAAAAACCTATAAAAGCAATGCTGAAGTTGCATTTACCTTAAAAATTACAAAGTAGAAGTATATTAACTTTTTTGATCTTAATATTACACTCAAAACGTAAAAGAGATTTAACAACAACAACACTTCAACATTATTTTCACTCCGACCAGGTGGATACCTACACTTAGATTGCTTACTACACAATATTTGTGATGATTCATGACAGGTTATGCATTCTTGATCTCTTCACACCTTATGAAAAAGAGCATGTTTTTATATCAATGCCTACAACATATTCATTTATTACCTATTTTTTTTTAAACCTAGATAACAAACAACAATGCAGATTTATATTTAGACAAAGAAAACAAATACTGATAAACTGATTAGTTATATTTATTAACGTTACATTGGTCATAATGTTTGCCAACATATAAACTTAAAAATTACAGAATTTAAGAAAATTGTATTTAAAAAGAAAACGAAAGAAATATAATTCTTATTTAAAGTTGGCCAAAATACGAATTCACAAAATAAAGTTGTCAGTCTTGTTAGATTAATCCACCATGTTAGATTATGTTAGATTGTTTTGTATGATTGATTTATTTTAATCGTGTGAGTCAACTTTATTAAATCAGGTGCTTTCACCATGTAAGACAATTTTATAAGTTTCTGGGGGTTTCTCCTTAGACTCTACTATTGATTCAAATTTCGCTTGGCTGTGGGCTGACTCTAAAAAAATGAAACTGGATAGGAAAAAAATACAGATTTTGATTTAGAACAAGTTTAATAAAATCGAAAATGTTCATGAATACCCTTTCACATGAAATCTCTATAAAAACATTAAACTTTTAGATTCGAGTTGGCCATTCCTCGAATTAATTAAAATTCATTGAACAAATTAACTTAACAAATTTATTGAACATTTTCTAGACTGCCAATAACAAATTTCTATCACCATAATATTACATCTAAATAAAGCCTTAACAAATGTACAATATTATGATTATCATTATTTATTTACTTAAATTGTACAAAATTGTCCCTTATTCCCTTATTTGTTTTAATGAGTTTATATTTTAACTTTACAAAGCAATGAAATAAAACCCAGTATATGACTTCGTTTGATAATATTGTATTAACCAATTGAGATCTGATTTACATTAATAAAAGTTTAAGATTACTTACATTACTCTCCACCCTTTCTTCACACTTTCACTAAACACTTTATTTTGATTTTATTTATTTCAAATTTTCACAACACTTCACTGGTGTAGATTTAGTTGATATTATTTTATTATTTTATTATAGCAGGTTAAATACGGACTGAGTTTGTTATTGAATTTCTTTACTTGTTCCCCCTCTGAAGATTTATTTTTTACTACCTATTTTTTACGCGTTGTTCTCCCCTCTTCTTTTTTTGAATCCCTCGTGTTTCTTTCTCATTGGTTAATTTTGAATTTTTGTCGTTCTCATTAATTTTCCTAATTTGCAATCTTTCACACGTAGAACACTTGTGCAATGCTTAATTTGCTATTTGTAAAGTTCACTGCCTCTGCTTCTGTTAGGTGAAATTCGAGATGCCTTGCGCGTGTTGTCTCACATCCTGTTTCGGTATTTAAGTTGGTGTTTCAAGTTAATTATATTTTTAATAAAGTATATATAATAAATTTATAATAAATGTTGTAATATTGGTGTTCACCAATCTCTCTATTACACTCCTCCTCCCAGTTTTAAAATTGTACCACCAATTTTCTTTGGTCGTTTTCTGCTTGGTTGAAGTTAAGATTTTGAAGTTGTCAATATATTACATCAATAGTGTCACGCCTTGTTTACGTTTGATAGTTTATGTGGAATCGCTGAGTGGAATGTTCATTGAGCTTTGAAGATTTGCTGGCTAAGTGGAATGTCTCATTATCCATTTTTATTGTTACACGGTAATGTGTGTTGCCCGACTTTTGCTGTGGTAGCACATTGAAGTGTAGGCTTACTTCAATAGTACATTGTTGATATTTGTGAGTTGAAATGTTTATGCTATGTATTCGCTAGAAGTGTCAGCTGTGTTTGTCACTTTCGCTCGTTGAAATTTATGGCGTGATCAGTGCCTTCTTTTCACTGTAACGAAATTGACTATTGCTGTTGTAGAAGTTTAAGAGTAATAAGGACGTCCACTCATTTCTCTTAAATTACCTATAATATTTATTTCGCAGTTTCAGTTGTTTACTACCGTTATTATTATTATTTTGTTGTTGTCATTCTTAATGTTTACATTACTGTTTATTGATCAGATCCCAACGGGTTATTTTTCTGTTAAACTTTACTTATGGAAGCTATGTTTTAAATGTTGTCTTATTGCTAAAGCTCATACATACTTATTTCTATTCTATTTGTACAATCTAAAATTTTTATCAGATCTCAATTACTCTATTTATTTACACGTAACTAACAAATTATGGGTTTATGGTACATATATATATATATATATATATTTTTTTTTTTTTTTTTTTATAGTTATATTGACCTTCTGTGATACATTTTCATCCTAGAAATGTGTATTGGCTCACCTTGGAGCCGTCCATATTTTAATATCTCTACCAAATATGTTAGTCTGTTTATTTTTTTTATAATTGGGTATGGGCCAGTGTACTGCATATCAAATTTCGAGGTTGTTTTTCCATGAAATTCCCTTTTTATTAATACCTCGTCCCCTTCTTGAAATTCAAAATCTGTCCTCTTCTTATCATAATAGAATTTTTGTTTATCTTGAGCTCTTTTTATGATTTCTGGCAAGGTTTGTCTAATTTCTTGAATCTGTTTTATTTGTTGTTTGATGTCGTAATTTGGGTTTTCTAGAATTTGTATTATGTCCATAGGGTTGTTTGGTTCAAAAGCGAACATTAACTTGTTTGGTGTAAATCCCGTACTTGTTTGTTTTGTTGAGTTGTAACAGTATACAATTTTGTCGAGGTATTTTGACCATTCATTTGGTTTTTCGTGTACGTAGTGTGATAACATATTGGTCAATGTTCCATTAAATTTTTCTGTAAGCCCTTGTGTTTGGGGTGAATATGCACTACTTAGTATTTGGTTAATTCCTAGTGTTGAAGTTAAATTTCTTATTATTTCGTTATTAAAATGTGTACCCCTGTCAGACTGTAATATTCTCATTTTTCCATATTTTAATATTATTTTCATTAAATTCTCCGCTACAGTTTTCGCGTCAGCTGTTTTGCACTTAAAAGCCCAAGCGTATTTGGTTGTTGCGTCGGTACACGTTAAGATGTATTTATAGCCAAACGATGAGTTTACAGGCCCTATAAAATCAATAATTAATCTGCTCATCGGTTTGTGTGTCGGAAGTATTGATTTCAGAAGTCCATAGGGTTTTCTGGTTGGTATTTTTCGTTTTTGACAAGTGTTACATGTTTTTGTATAATTCTGTACGTCTGTATGTAAATTTGGCCAGTGGTATCTGTCATTGATTTTTGACATTGTCTTGTAATATGAGTAATGACCTCCTGTTAATGGGTCGTCGTGAGCTTGTTTTAATATATCTGACCTTAGTTCATACGGTATTGCTAAAAGTTTTGTTATTTCTTGACCATTGAATTTTTTGTAGTATAATATTCCATCGTCTAAAGTGTAATGTCTGGATGCTCTGTTAATTTTATTGTTATCTGTCTCTATATTTAAGAGTGCAAGTTTAATTTGTTTCAAATATGTATCTTTTGATTGTAGCAATTCTATGTCCGGTGTGTTTGAATTGATTAAGAATACATCTTCAAAATTTTGGGGAATTTCGTCTCCTGTTTCTTGTCGAGACAGGAAATCTGGGAGACCCATTGTTTTTCCTTTCTTATACTGTATGTCTAAATTGTAATCTACTAATTTCGTAGCTAAGCGTCCAAGTCTATTCGAAGGGTTTTTAAACGTTTGAAAATATTGTAATGCTGAGTTGTCTGTAAAACATGTTATTTTTCTTCCTAATAAATATTCTCGCCAGTATTCTACGGCGTATGTTAATCCAAGCATCTCTTTTTCAACAGTTGAGTATCGTGTTTCATGTAATTTTAATTTTCTTGACAAATATGCTATTGGATATTCTTGATTATTGTTTGGGTCAACTTGTGTTAAAACCGCCCCTATACCTATATTTGACGCGTCTGTGTAAACTCTTGTATGTCTGACTTCTTTAAAATGCGATAGCAATGGTGGATTTGTTAGTATCGTTTTTATTTGTTCAAAAGCTTTGTTACATTTTTCAGTCCAAATTATTTTTGAATTTTTTTGTTCTTGATTTTTGAGTAATTCTGTGAAAGGGTGTGTTATTTGTGCATAATCTTTGATAAATTTTCTGAAAAATCCTGAAACTCCTAGAAAAGCTCTTATGTTACGTAATGTTTTTGGTTGCTTGAAATCCAATATTGGTTGAATGTTAGATTTTAAAGGCTCTATTCCTTCTGTTGAGACCTTATGCCCCAATATTTGTATTTCTGTATAGAAAAATTTACATTTTTTTGTGTTTAATTTCAAATTTGCTTTGTCTAATTCTTTTAAAACCGATTCTAAGTTATCTAATTTTTCTTCAAAGTTTGGTGCAAATACAATGGTATCGTCTAAATAAGCTAAACATTTTGAAAATAGGTGACTTGCTAGAACTTTGTTTAGGTTTTTCTGGAATATTGCACTTGAAACTTTAAGTCCTTGTGGTAATCTAGTATATCTAAGCATTTTATCTTGTGTTCGGATTGTTAGCAATGGTTTACTTTCCTCGTGTACTTTTAGTTGGAAAAAGGCGTTTTTTAAGTCTAATTTCGTGAAATATTGTGAATTGCTTAGACAGCTAAACATTAATTGCAAACTCGGTATTGGGAAATTTTCATTTTTTATCTGTTCATTGACCTTTCTAAAATCTGCTACTAATCTGTGTGAGTTATCTTGGTTTTTAACTATAAATGCTGGCGATGCAAATTCTGTGAAGTTTGGACATTCTTCCAAAATTCCTGCTTGTACTAAGTGTTCTAGCTCTTTATTTAATACCTGTCTTTCCTGATTACTTTGGCGATATGGCGGTACTATGATACCTGATGTACCCTGAACTACTTGTATTTTGACTGGGTTTATATTTGCTGGACTGAGATCTCCGACCTCCGTAGTGAATATATGTTTATATTTTTTTATTATTTTTACTACTTGACTGTGTTGTTTTTCTGTTAGTTGTTCGCAAATTTGGAATTGTACTCCATTTTTGTCTGCAATCTGTTCTTTGTTGGAGTTTCTTTGTTGTGTTATTTGTGTAGGTGCTATTTTTTTGTTTATTGTATCATAAATTCGTGGTTCCTCTTGATTTCTGTTTATATGACCAATAAGTGTTCTTGGCATTATTATTTTTGGTGTTTTTGATGCGTTATATATGTGAATATAGTATTTATCATCTTGTCTTGATATGTAAGCATGAATTTGTTTTTGCTCCCTTAAGTGTCTATCCGTTTCAAAATCCATTTGTTCGTTATAATTTTCTATCTCTTGTACCCTTAAACTCTGTCCTGGTGCAATTCTTATTTGATCGAGTGATCGTATTTCTGGGTTGCTTATTATATTGTTATTTATTATCAAACGTATGTTTTTTAAATTCTCTAACCATGATTCATTCATATCTATTATACATTTTTGGTTGTTTGACTGCAGAGTTATTTGTTTCTTACCGTAATCTATTTTTGCTTGATTAGCTAGTAAAAAATTATTTCCTAGAATCATCTTAGCATTTATTCCTGAAGCTACATAAAATTTATTTGTGAATTTTATTCCATTTATTTCAAAAGGTAAATTTATTTCTCCATGAATTTTTAAATTGTTGTCTGTGGCCGATTTTATTATTGTCTTTGTGTTATTTGTTATTGTTTTATGTTTGACTAGGTCATATTGACATATCGAAACATTTGCCCCTGAATCTAAGATTGTTTCTATATCCTGACTGTCTAATGTGTTGAATGTCACTTTAATTGTGCATACTCTAGAATTTTCGTTTTTATTGATGAACAGTGTATTGTATACATCCCATGTTACGTCATTCTCCGATTTTCTTGCTTTGGATACCCCATTTTTGTTTAAGTATTGTTTGTGGAAAATGCTGTATGAATCTAATGTACATTGCTTTCGAACGGCCTGGTTTAATTTCGCTGCATCGACTATCTCTTCATCACGCGTCACAGCGCCATGTCCTATTTCACGACCTAGGTCAACATTGGTAACATTACTCTGTTTACATTGTGAACAGACTTTGTTTGTAGTTATTGTTATTTCGTTTTCTACTTCTGAATCCGTGGTGCTGTAATCCTGGGGTGAATATTGTGTTGTTACATCTAAATAGGTCCTTGGAGTTTCGCTTTCTTCATATGACTCGCCCTTGCTTTGTTTAAATTTAAGATTTCTTAAAGCCATGGAATAATGTTTTCTGTCGTTTAAGTGTCTGTCAGTGTTTTTGGTTTGTCGTTGTGTACCCAAATTTAAGGTTGTCTTGTTTTGCGTATCTGATGGTTGAAATGTGTTATGATTTTGACATGTGTATGTTGGAGTTGTATAGCTTATACCGTTAGCTCGTTTTTTGTTGAATTTTATTTTAGATTTATTATTAGAATAGCGTTGACTGTCTTTGAATTTGTCGTTCATTTTGCTTTTGTCGAGCATGCATGAATTCTGCTTCCGCACATTTTTTATGTGTGGTTGTTGATATTTAGCATGGAAACATGTACTTGTTTTTTGTGGGGTTGAATAGCTATTTGTTCTTATAATAGCCCCCCCATTTAGCCCGTTTTTTTGGTTGTAAGTTTGTCTGAAGTTGTTATTTGAGTAACATTCTTGCACTGAGTGTCCATTCTTACTACATTTTCTACAAAATTCTTGATTTCTTTTGGCTTTTGGTCTATCTTGGGTTGTATTTTGGGGGTAAGTATTTGTATTTTTATTGAAAAAGCAGTGTTCGGTGGTGTGATTGTCCATTTTACATATTTTGCAGTTGTATTGTTTGAAGAAACACCTGCTTGTTGGATGATTTGTTTTATTGCAAATTGTGCATACTTGACTTGTCCTCTTATGTCCATTAGTTGGAAAATATGTATTTCTAAATTTTGGTATTATTTGATGTTGCCTATTTTGTAATTGTTGGTTGGTTTGGTATTGTGGTTTTGTTCTTTGGTCGTATTTTTGGAATGATTTTACTTCATGGTCCCTTTGTTGTATATTTATACCTAGCGTGTGTACGATTTCCGTTAGTTGTTCTATCTTTTCCGACATTGTGTTAATCGTTTCAAAGTGTCTGTTTTCTCTGTCATTCTGGCTACCCTTATTTCTAAGGTATCTCTGTTTGTTTAGTGTTTTTTGGAGTAGTTGTTGCTCTATTTTTCTTAAATTTTCCTCTAGTTGTGTAAGTGTATTATTCTCCATTGTTATTATACATTCACAAATTTCCGGTTTTAAACCCTGTATAACATGTGATATTATCTGTTTATCGTCTATATTGGGGTTCATTCGTCTGCAAAGGGCCTGAATTTGTAAATAAAAGCTTATTGCTGGTTCCGATTCATTTTGAACTTTATTTTCTAATAATGTCTGTAAGTTTTGACATTGCGCTATTGGAGTAAATAGGTTAATTAATTCTGTTTTTGCATTTTCCCAGGTTATGTCTACCTCTTGGTTCCTTTTAATAAAACTGTTATACCAATCTAAAGCCGATTGTGCCAGATATGTTGGTAATAGATTTATTTGTGTTTTGTCCGACCACCCGTTAGCTCTTGAAGCTACTTCGTATCTCGATATGAAAGTATGTATATCTTCTGAGGGTAAACCGTGATATTGGTAGGGTTGAACTAATGGTATTTTCTCTTTCCTTTCCATTTTAGTGGTTGTTTCTGTTTTTGTTGGTATCTGTGGTGTAGTGACTTCGTCGTAAATGTTCTCTTGTGGTTGTTTTACGTTTACATACACATTATCAAAAGCTACTGGATCATATATGTGTGTGGTTGTTGCTAAAAGTAATTCTTTATTTTGCTCTGAGTCGTATGTAGGGTGTATTAGTGGTTTAAATTTCTGTGGGTTTCTTAAAGTTTCTAATTCTTCTAACTGTGGATATTTATTTCTTTGTTGTGGGGATAGTTTGTTGAAATCGATTAGATAATCATATGCTTTTTTTTATTCTATGTCTGCTGTTAATTCAGTGTGTATTTTTTTTATTAGTGCTAAAATTTTCCTAATTTCATCAAGAGTTTTATTTTCATTACCTTCTATTTTAAATGCCTTTAAAATTATTATTGCTTCCTCTTTTTTAAACTTATATATGTTAGCGTTAACCAAATCCATTTATTATTAGTTAGAACCATCTCTTAAAAAAAACATTCAAACGAAATCATATACTCTATATATCTTTATATTACTTATTATCATATATTCCTTATTCTCTAAACAAATGCACATCTAATTTTATATTTCTGTACTTTTTTCCCCCTTTCTTTGTTTCTTTTCAATTTGGCGCCTCCACCATGTTAGATTAATCCACCATGTTAGATTATGTTAGATTGTTTTGTATGATTGATTTATTTTAATCGTGTGAGTCAACTTTATTAAATCAGGTGCTTTCACCATGTAAGACAATTTTATAAGTTTCTGGGGGTTTCTCCTTAGACTCTACTATTGATTCAAATTTCGCTTGGCTGTGGGCTGACTCTAAAAAAATGAAACTGGATAGGAAAAAAATACAGATTTTGATTTAGAACAAGTTTAATAAAATCGAAAATGTTCATGAATACCCTTTCACATGAAATCTCTATAAAAACATTAAACTTTTAGATTCGAGTTGGCCATTCCTCGAATTAATTAAAATTCATTGAACAAATTAACTTAACAAATTTATTGAACATTTTCTAGACTGCCAATAACAAATTTCTATCACCATAATATTACATCTAAATAAAGCCTTAACAAATGTACAATATTATGATTATCATTATTTATTTACTTAAATTGTACAAAATTGTCCCTTATTCCCTTATTTGTTTTAATGAGTTTATATTTTAACTTTACAAAGCAATGAAATAAAACCCAGTATATGACTTCGTTTGATAATATTGTATTAACCAATTGAGATCTGATTTACATTAATAAAAGTTTAAGATTACTTACATTACTCTCCACCCTTTCTTCACACTTTCACTAAACACTTTATTTTGATTTTATTTATTTCAAATTTTCACAACACTTCACTGGTGTAGATTTAGTTGATATTATTTTATTATTTTATTATAGCAGGTTAAATACGGACTGAGTTTGTTATTGAATTTCTTTACTTGTTCCCCCTCTGAAGATTTATTTTTTACTACCTATTTTTTACGCGTTGTTCTCCCCTCTTCTTTTTTTGAATCCCTCGTGTTTCTTTCTCATTGGTTAATTTTGAATTTTTGTCGTTCTCATTAATTTTCCTAATTTGCAATCTTTCACACGTAGAACACTTGTGCAATGCTTAATTTGCTATTTGTAAAGTTCACTGCCTCTGCTTCTGTTAGGTGAAATTCGAGATGCCTTGCGCGTGTTGTCTCACATCCTGTTTCGGTATTTAAGTTGGTGTTTCAAGTTAATTATATTTTTAATAAAGTATATATAATAAATTTATAATAAATGTTGTAATATTGGTGTTCACCAATCTCTCTATTACAGTCTATTTTATCAATATACTCCAGCGATTTTCAGTCTTGAAATTATGTAGACTTTACTTGTATTTTCGCGGTAATTAAAATAATACAAGAATTAAGCAAGAAAAATATTAAATTAAATGCATTAATTATATCAAAATCATATCTACCTACAAGCTCTTTAATAGTATCTGTCTGTATCTGACGCTTTTCTCTAAAACTACTTATCCAATTTTGGTGAACTTTGCTTCTCACTAGCTCTCGTGTATCAAAAGAAAAAGAGTCAAATTCTTTTCATTTAAATGTTCCAATCTCACGCATCTGCTCGAATAGAGGAAGTCACAGAGCGAAGCGAATGTCTTATCTAAGAAGTTATTTAAGAGTTTTGTCTTTGTGTATTTCACCATTTTCTCTAAATATCAAAACCACTACTTAGAAATGAAAAAAAAAGCCATTCATTGTCACTACAAAGTTAGCTAGCTAAGAGATGTAGATAACCTAAAGCAGTTTATAAATAAATTTCTAATAATTTCCAAACATATTACGTTATTTGAACTTATAAATACCCTTCAGAAAAGTGTCACACATTCATAGATTATCACGTTATCAGACGAACAGTATAATGTGATATTAAAACAGTCAGACACAGATTTCGCTACGCAAAACTTGACGTCTATCAAACCGTGTAATTCCGTGAACTCAAGTAAACTTATTCCTTCCTCCCTTAGCCTAAAAGATTGTATTTGAATAGCAATTGATTTGTTATCCCGAGGGACAAATGGTACTGTTTCTAAAACGTCTTCCAAGAGGAAACAATTTTATTATTTTATTCTAAAACGATTCCCTGGTAAACACAGAGTGTGCTATATTTGTTCCTTAACGTACATATTGTATATTTATATATCAAGTGAAGGCAAGGAAACAACCTAGTACAGTTAAAAGAACAAACACCCTCAACGGGATTCGAAACTACAAATATTGATTTCAAAAGGTCGACTTTCAAAAAGGTGTAACTAAATGTGCCACGTTGATCACCCTTTAATAATAAGAGAGTAAAGTTAGCCAAGAGCTATTAGCGCAGTAACTTTCTAGTATATTGAGTTTTTATTAAGGAAACTTACTTTCAGAGATATTGGTAAAAATTCCAAAATGGTAAGCGGTAAAAAAATCATTGTACTAACTTTCAACACAACCATCCACATAACCAAAAATAATATCCATTATTATGTTCAACAAAATATCTCTACGCTACTTTTATATGATAAAGGAACTATCTGTGGGTACCATCATGATATTATATAGCTGCGGAACTTACCAAGCCCCATCGTATAGTATAATACAAGCAGATCCACCAAATGTAATGCACAAAAATTGGTTTCTTGGGCCTTGTAGGAAATGTTACATTGTATTGGTGATCAAGGAGTCTTACTCAATAGGGTTAGATTGTTTACACAGGTTTTCTTAACTTATATCACTAATTTCTTGACGTCGCTTCGCCCTAAAGGGTTTCGTAGATGTATATATATATATATATATATATATATATATATATATATATATATATTCAAATCTCAACTCGTTTCGATCAGGTCAGTAGCTAGGTCAAGGTGGTTCTCAAATCTATATGTGAAAGAGACTCCACTCGCTTCTCTCGTCGATGGCACGGCCTTATATATCACATTTTCTTGAAAGGAGTTAAAGATACAATTTCTTGATAATTGCCTTGATATTTTTCACCGTGGACAGATGAGGTTGGTATCATTGCAATCAGAATCGAAATCAGCAAATTTGTATCTAATTTAGTGTGTTCTAAATAGAATAACACCCAAAAGATAAGAACAAAAGAACTGTTTAAAATAGGAACCATTTTGACAGCTAAAATTCTTTACTTTAAATCCAATATGGTTCTATATGAACATACTAAAGTCAGCTGTTTCAAATATAATGTTACTATCTTAATTTTTTGTCACTATCGTGCTTACGTACAGACGACAACGGATGGACGCCATTTCAAAAATCTATTTTCGGTTTCCTGAGACTGAAATATCTATCAAAAACAGAAGTCGTATTTGCTGACTGTTACTAAACATACACTATACTTCGTATACTCTTCAAACAAAATGTTTTAAAACATTTGTAAAACAGAGATTGGTATCTCGTATTTCTTACGAGATAGATTGGTTTAAGAGAGGCTTCATAACAGCCTATATTTGTATCGTTAACTCTTCTTTCCCGTCATTTTCTTTGAACGGCGATTTTCTGAATGATTTTTGTTGTTTTTTTTTATTCAGCATAAAATTTGTAAAAAAACAACCACGCAACTCTGTTACAACCGAGACAGTTCAAACACTCGCGTAAGCTTATTTTGAAGCATATCCACACAACTCCATCAGAGAAGAGGTTCGAGATTTTTATTTGTCATATTAGTTAATTTGTAATTACTACACAAGTTCGAATAGCATACAGGCCTATTGTTTATCAGTTGCTACTACCTGGTGACGAAGGAAAAAGATTTGAGTTCTGGAGTTGAATAACTGAGAATTCCGTCAATGATCCAAACTTTTCGTCAAACATTATCTGATCGTACGAAAGTAATATTTCAAACAACAGCATAAAATCACTATTGGTCAAGAAGTTCTAAATAAAATTACGTTTCTTTTCGTGTGGTCTGTTACACAAGAGGGTCTTCTCAGTGGTACACTTTTAGCAAGGAACTTTTAATGGGGTTCGATATGTTTTATAAAATATTCAGTTAGAACGTATTGAATATTCCTCTTTAAATACAAGAAAGATGTTAATCTTCCAACAAGACGGGGCACCTCCCCCACAACAGTAATATTGTAACACAATTTCTCAACTTATATTTTCCTTTGGATTGCTACAAGTGGGCTGGTGGCGTATCCTACAAGGTCACATAATCTTGGATTTATGGCCTTTGGTTCTTTTTAAAGGACCAATATTACACAATACACGTTACAACTCACTGTAAGAAATGACAGCAAAGATACTGAACTTTCTACAATGAGTTCCTCACACCGTCATAGAGAGGGAGCAACCAAAGATGTTAGCAAAATAGCTTATGTTGCATTTCCTACAATGATGGGCTAATTACGAATTCTGTAGCTTAATTAAATTAAAATTATATTGGTTGAGAAAAATGATAATAACACATTTAATTACAAAATGTTAACTGTAATGTTAGTAGTAATATAGACTTATTTGTTGTTTTAGAAATTCAGACAACAATATATAAATGTGTCAAGAATAAAAGAGTGGTTATTTACGCGTAAAATCTCAATGCAACATAAAAAATAACAGTTTTCATAAGAAATTTTTAAGTTGAGCGCCATATTGCAAAACGACGTAATTTTTTTTCTTCAAAATTTGGTTTTCACTGACAACCACAATTAATTAAAACTTATCATCTATTTAAACTTGTTAGTAAAATATATAGCTTCTAAGATCCCAATGGTGGCACACTTACAAAGATCACTCTGTATAGTGCTACTTTGTTAACTCCGACATCAAAATTTAGTCAAGGATTAAAATAAAGCAATAAATCTAAAATTTCAAAATTATTTTAATAATATAAATGAGCTACAATTGTTTCGCCTAGCGGCGTCAGTTGCCCGATGATGCCGCAAGGTGAAACAATTGTAGCTCATTTATGTTATTAAAATAATTTTGATTGTTTAGCTTTATTGCTTTATTCAATCCTTTAATATAGAGTTTCAACAAGAAATATTTACTGTTACATTAAATATCAAAGTTTAGTGTTAAAAAGATGTACATAAAGTGGTTGTATCCTTATGTAACACGTCAAAACTTTGATTAATAAATTATTTTTGATCAAACTTAATTATTTTTACAACTTTGACTTGGAATTTGACATTCCAAAGTTGTGTTATACAAAGGTTTATCTGTAAAGATTGTGTCTTTGTTGTACAGTTGTAAATAACTGAAGCGTAACTCTACATAAGTTTAATCCAAGGGAGTGGAATCATTACAAAGTGTTTCACAGCCACAGAATACCCTTCCCCCCAGTATGTAAAGTAATGAAACAATTTGCTTCAATGTAGGAAAACTCGCAAGACAATATCTAGGAAAGAGATAGCTTCAACTTTCGTCTTTACCCTCTCCCTTCCCCTCTACCAACTGTGCCTGTGTAATCCCTGATGACAGACATTTTTTAAAAGAAGTCGACTAGGCTTTTGATTTCTGAATAATCCAAATCTCTTATATGGACAAAAATATCAACGTCGACAACAATACAGAGAGAGAGAGCGAAAAACTATAATAGTAGATTCTTATTTAATCTCAAACCTCGAAGTTTGAAATAGAAACATTTGTTTTATTTATTTTAGTTGGATTCCATTTTTGAAAATGAAGCTCGCTTTTAATATCAACATATTTGTAATTCAAAAATAAAATTCATTGCATTTCAAAACGGCACCAATAAAACAGACATTCACATCTAACTTCAATACAGCTTAAAGGAATGATTATATTAGGAAAACAATTTCACAGTATCACAACACAAAGGTAATCGATCAATGTCTTAAGGGAAGATGGATAGTTAAGGGTTGAAGGTTGAGATAGAGCAAGTAATGAGAGTTGTCTGAGGGTTGTCAGGATACTCAGGTTTCAAAATTGTGTTACAACCAAAACTAAAACATTCAACCCATAAGAGATGTGAAAGTACCAAAATGTTTTGTGTTTGTAAACAGTTATGTTTAAGTAGTTAAATGATCCTCTCGGCTTGTACCTCAGTCTAACGTTTGTCAAAATATATTCACTTGAAATATTATTGTATTTTCAATAACCTGCTAAGTAAAAAATCGTATAAGCGGAAAAATTAATAAATAAAATTTAAAAATATATTCTTCTGTAATATCAATTTCACAGTTGAATATCTGGAGTTATTTGGACAAGCAATGCTAGTTGGAGGCTCTTTAAAATATGAACATCTCGTTGGAAATAAAGCTTCATTTGGAAGAAAAGAAAACTTTACGGTAACAAAATAGAAAAACAAAATAAAGTTAAAGCGTAGTGACAAATTAACTGTAAAAATACATTTTTAAACCATTTCTTAACGTAAATAGTGTTTAGTTGAAAACTGTTCCAAAACAATATTACGGAACTATTTCAAAATGTCTACACTTTTTTCTTAAATACACTTTTTTGGTCAGGACTTCTAAGTCACTCTGTATGCTGTTTCAAGTCAAAACCACAGTTTGTACAAACCAGGATCATAAGGTTCAAAGCGTATGGAAGTCCAGTAGAAGGTTTTGAATACCTTTGATATACCTAAGCCAAAGACATGCTTCCATAACATATCTAAATTCCCACTCTTGTCGGTTCCTCATAGAAATATTCAAACACTAAGGAACGTTTATACATACAGTGTGTGTACATAATACAGACCACATATGGGTTACACTCCGATTATGCACGGATTGTCAATGTTTTACAAGGAACAGACTGGTAAATAGTTAAACAGTGTATGAACAAATAAAGCAGTAAAATAAATGTAGTTGCTTAGCAACCTGTTTAGTTATTTTAAAATTTTTAGAAGCTCTGCCTTCAATAATGAAAAGATATTATATCAATAATTACTTACGTTCAAATTATCTGCGTGCAGTGAGTTTCAAAACTAACCTGAAAAATAAAAATAAATTACAAATTTATAACTTGTTATAAAATATAATATCATATTTTAGTTAAAATAATAATTGTATCAACACGCACACAAAAAAAAGGAATATAAAAGAGGACATTGAGACAGTCTGTGTGTTATTTCAAACATTTTTTTTTCCAGCCGGAACTTGAATACTTTCCAATCATTTCACATTAAAGCCGAACCTACAGACCAAATACTAACTTCTAAAGACTTAAAACAGTATTTTGTTACACCAATGGAATGGATATTTCATTATCTCTGACTAATGAAGTAGCAGGCAATAGTTAGGAACAACTGGAAGCTGTGGTGTCAAAACTTTAACAATTAAAAATGTTCAGTGCATAGAATCGTAGAGTACAACCCCCACCCTTGGAAAGGAACCTTGAGCTTTTCCCACGTGAAACGGCATGTTAGATCTTCCTTGAGGTGCATCTCGATCTGCTTAAAACCCCATTTATATGTTCAGACAACGCGTAATTTTTACCATAGTCAACAACGGAACAAAAAGGCAATCCACACCTGGATTCCGAATTTATAGATTCGAGTTCCAAGTGTGCTTTTTCAACAACTTTTGCGATTTGCAATCTTTGCAAATCGATGATACCACTTATTGTTGACGCCACTGTAACCTGTACATGGCGATCAACGCAAAACATTGATTTTCTCTTCTTAATTGTAAATATATATTATGATTACCATTTATTTTAATTGTGATTTATTGTGCACACCCTAAAGTTTAGTGAACACGTCACACCGCTGCTATTGAAGTAGCCATTTTGGACAGCAACAACTGCAGCACATTTAGTAAAAATGTACTGTGATACATCTACAATTCTAATAGTAATATGTTTAGTCATATGATTATATATTAAATGTACAAATAATTAAATCAAATAATACAGTTGCAGACGCTATTATCAATGACTGCTGGTCCTCCAAACTCAATTAACTATCAATAATTTTCCAACTAAAGCCTCGTCACAACGTGGTGAAATATTAAAAAAAAAAAAACATATTTTTCATGTAAACATTAACGCTTCGCGGACTTTTATATTCTGTTATCAAAATTCACACAATATTTATCAATGTAAGGATATTCAACAATAAATCCATCTGAACAATTAGTTCATACAAGCTAAACGCTTCTGTATAAATTGCTTGAGTAATTTTCACACAATTCATTCATGTAACTCACAGAAAACGTGTCAAAAATGTAACGCTAAGCATCTGACTAGAGCGACGGGATGTTACTTCCGGCAATCAAGGTAAAACCTTTAAATCTTGCATTCACTTGACAATAATAAGGAAGTTCCTTCAATGCATTACTAATGCAACTGAAATGCAACTGGCAACCAACTGGAATGCCAGCTGGAATGCAACTGGTATAACAACTGGCAACCGCTAGGTATATACAAAGGGTACAAAAAGTCCGGCACCGGTTGATCATGGTGTGTAACGATAGTTCTTTAGGTTCATAGTGTAAGTCCAAGTTTTCACTTTTCCAGCGTCATTTTTAAACAAAAATATAAAATCGGTGCGGGACTTTTTGTACACCCGGAGAATAAACTTACCCCTGTCACTTACGGGTTGAAACCTTCACCGTTTTGGGGAATTCGCACATTAAAACAATTAGCTTTGGACAACTAAAAAACCAAACAAAAAAAACTGTTTTATAGGTTAGGTTACTGACTACATGTAACACAATCCGTCTTGTACAAACACATATATTGTAAACACAATAGCATAAACAATAAGCTTTTGTGACTTCGTTCAGAGTATTTTAGGTTCTCTTAATACTTTAGGACATTCAAAGATTAGAGGGTTTTGTAATTTAAATGTTTTGTATTCTATTAACAAACTTTGTCCTGGTTTTACCATAAATTTTATTCATTTATTTAGAGATTGCACCAAGTTAGATTACATTAAATCACGTAATGTTCAGTTTAACTTAATCTCAGTTCTACTTCAGAGTATTTCCCTAGAATACTGGGTTTAACCTTAAACTAAAACTCAGCTCAACATTTTGTTAATTTAGCATTTCTGAGTTAAACATATCTGTTGCGATCATAGTAGAATTGGTGAGACCTAGACAATGTGTCCAAATAATGTTCATCGTTGATAGAATAAACTATTATTGTTGAAATTATTACAATTATAAGTACTTATGTAGTAGTACTAGATTTTGTTTAAATTTGTTCCACAAACAGGTTATTGATATGTTTTGAACAAGTTTATAAAAATTGGAAAACACTCATTGTGGACAGAATCCAAGAAACCTTTCTTTAAAATCTTATTAACACTTACTCTAATAGACAAAAGCATTCCGCAGTTTCAACATGGGGCAGATTTAGGGATGGACGAGTGAGAACTTTTTTGCAATATTTTTGCACCTTTTATAATAAACATAACTTCAATAAATGTTAAAATGTAAAAATCAAGTTCTCATTTAAGTAATTATCAGCTTATGTATTTTATAAAACTACCTAAGAAACCATTAATTTACAATAATATTTCACTACATAATAACGAAAGCTTTGATTTCACTATTTGAAAAAAAAAAAAAAAAAAAAAAGCATAAAATTACATTTAGAGACATTTTAAAATTATAATTACGTTAATCTTGTTCCTAATTAAAAATCATAATAATAATATGTATTGCTAATATAAGACCTTGCTAATTAGCAGAGTCTCAACTTAATCTCTACCACTACTCACAAAATAAAGGACTCAATTTATCTGACCTCAGCACTCTATTACTGTGTCGGGATGATTTATAACCTCTAAACTTTGAAGATTAAATTCAGAACCGTTTTGCATAATCTTACTTCAAAACTAAACGGCTTATATACGAGTATAATACAGTTTGGTTATATTTTTGAAACCTTGAAAAATGAAAAATAAATTAAGTTAAACAGGTTGTTTTTATATACTATCTTCAACACTTTAAAAATATTCCAAACACACAGTCTATGTGTATATGCTGAATACTTTAAATTACAATGTTTCCAACTCAATTTTCTTTAAACAAATTGACATTTTCTTATGTTTCAGGAATAAAAATCTATAGTAGAATATAAGTCTCCTTAAGTAATTAAAAAAAAAAATTAACAGATAATTGTTAATAACAACTATAAAAATATAGAAATAATCGTTATCCTATTTAGTTAATTGGCTAAATTTCCAGTTTCAAAAAACAACCGTTGATTTTTCTAATAACATTTCACTATGGAATTTCAGATTTACTATAGATTTGATTTCACCATTTTTAAAATAGCGTAAAAATATCTTTAAAACATATAAAGTCCTACGATATTAATTAAAACATCTAAGAATATTCTATGTACGGTACTTTGTTTCTTCTCAAATTCAGGACCCAGTAGTAGCACAAGTTACTCAGTTAATTAGGACTACTTTATTCATCCGCCGTCCTATGATAAACCGAGCTAGTGATGTGTGAGTTCGAATTAAAATACTCGGTGAATCCGAGTATCAAAATCCTCGGAGTATTCCGAGTATTAAAATCCTCGGTTTCGTATTAAAATATTTGGACGAAATCCTCGTAACTAGGAACAAGGAAGAGGTGATGTGCAAGTATGAATTCGAAATAAAATCCTCGGACAACGATATTCGTTAGTGTTGTGTCAATTCCAAACAAAATGCTCGGTGTTTCTACTTTGGTTATATTAGTTTCTAAGCTGATTTTTCACTACAGATTAATTAAACATTACGATTTTGAGTTAAAATGATTTAGATTGGGTAAAAAGTTCAATTTAAAATAATAATATTCCTTTATTTCCACATTAACATAAAGTAAATTAAATTATTATTTATATTTAAATAAATATTAATAGGTTACCATCTTTATAAAAAATATAGTAAATTAACTTATTTTAAATAACAACTAAATTATTAATGTTGGTAATAATTGTACTAACGTTAAATTACTGAATTTGTGTCGAGGCAGGATAACGTTTAATTACGTATTACAAGTGTCAATCACATATTGTTTAAAAAAATAAATACTTGGTGGATCAGTCTAACAGATAGAACGCAAAAGTGTAGGTTTATCTAAAACTATCTGATTGGTAAGGCTGAGCTCGAATCCGATGCGCAAAATCATCCTGCGCAGATACTCGATTTCGAAATAATAGTACTAGTATTGCAATCATTTGAAACCGAGTAATGCGAGTATCCATTTCACCCGAGTATCAACATCGCTAAACCGAGCATCTCCGCCGACAACTGACCGTCGATAATTCTTCACTGCGTCTCATCTCGATTTTCTACCAACCTTGGCTGATATGCTCTTAGTCACTTGTGTCGCGTCTCAATACCGTCAAGTCGTACAAGAACTATTTGTACTCTCAAATGATTGTTTATACTCTGTATATCGAGTGGACTTGGGATATTTATCTGTTACTTTCCAACTTAACTTTATATCCTAAATTAACATCTGACATACGAAAACAAGGCTTCAAGTAAGACTGACTTAAATTCTGCGAAGATTCTCCGTAACGAAGTAGCACAATCAGTGCGTCAATTTGGTGTAGTTTGAACATGTACTGAGGGTGAACTCAGTTGGCTTATATCCTAAATTAACATCTGACATACGACAACAAGGCTTCAAGTAAGACTGACTTAAATTCTGCGAAGATTCTCCGTAACGAAGTAGCACAATCAGTGCGTCAATTTGGTGTAGTTTGAACATGTACTAAGGGTGAAATCAGTTGGCTTACAGTGATAGCGTTGGACCGTATCTTCAAGTCCAGTATAAAAACTGTAACATCGACGGTGTAGGTTTTAGCAACAGAAATACCTACACCCTGTATATGGCCTTCATGTTGAGAATGGGGTCTAATCTAGCACCGGACTTTAGTGTAAATTCTAGTCTGGTTAGAGGGTTTCTGTTTATGTAGTATCTTCTTTCTCTAAATGGGATTATATTTTCTAAAGAACCCTATGTCGTACCGGGAACTAATCATTGAAATGGTTTAGTTTGTAAAATGGCTTAACTCTAGTAAGTCTCTACAGTACAGTACCCTCAGACTAGGAGTGTGTTTGGGTAAGAGGCGTGTCCTCCCTTCTACTTGTTTCCCTACCCTGACTTGACGTTACTACCCATTCCAAGAAAACTAGGTACACAAATTACTGATTAGCTACATTTAATTTTTAAAGTTTAAGTACAATTTAATTCTTAAAAGTTTAATTTTGTTAACGTTTTATTCAAATTAACACCGATAAAAAAAAAACGAAAGCAGGGTAGGCGTTTACACAGAAGGATTTGAGGTCTATATTTCTTTTATTGTGGTTGTACCGCTGAAAGCAAACGCAACAAACGAAGTGTGGGGGTCCCTCTTTTCCTCTCCACCCCAGACACATTCCTACCTTGAGGATACTGTATGTGTGGCATCTCCAAGTCAGTGAAGAGCTCTGCCTGTCTTATCTATGAAGTACTCTATTACTTATCCCGCCGTATTTCGTATTAGTGAAATGTCAAGGTCACACAGGTTGATGGCGTTGCGTTTTTCCTTACGTCAACATTTTCTCCGTCTTAAATACTCCAGCAGACACGAACAGATGTTAATGAAATAAAAACCAATACAATGTATGTTAATTACAATCCTTACAGTACACTAGGGTGGGGTCTTTAATCTTGCAGAAAATCGTTTTCCGGAAGTTAAAATTACAGACTTGTCACTAGATCACGTGACTAGGAAGTATATCCGGTATCTACTCTGTAGTTATCAGCCAGCTTGGTCACGTGATCGCTAACTAATCATGTTGAGTAAACCGAAGTGGAAATGTTTCAATTTGAAAATAAAAATTTCTCCAATTTTATTTTATTCTATGTTTTTGTTGTTGCAGTTGTTTCAAATTACACAACGATCCATTAAAATAACAAAGCTGATCAGAATCAATTTATACAATGGCATAAATTTGGAGGCTACGGATTTGTATCCATATTAGGCGTGAATGAGTTTATTTCTTATTTCATTAAATCAACTTATTTTCCTTGTTTTTTTTCTATAAACGGCGTAAATAAAGTGTCAGAACGACGATCATTTTCTTTAACCATTGTTTGCAATGTTAAGCAATAAAACTTAACACTCAATACTTTACCTTAAAATCTACTTTTTGAAGCAACTATCAATTTCTCATCACCTTATGGGGACGGCCCGCAGGGAGTCAGAAGAATATCTTAAATGAGGGCATAGGTCGAGTTGTACATCATATTTAAGGTCTCTGTTAGGAGAATACAGTGCCGAAATCCGATCTCAAAAGGTTCTCCCTCTACAAAGTGGCAGAGGTTTATAGTTACAATATTGGAATGTTGAAAATGACTAATTAAGAAAAATTGTTCCTTATATCCAGTGTGGATTATCGGGGTTTCACTTAATTAACTCATACCAAGAAAGAAAATTATCTGAAGGGGCACATTTGGCCCAAGCACGCGGAGATAACTTTTCATAACATGTTTCTGTATTTATTTGCTCCCAGTGAAATGACTTTTCATATACAACTCCTGCAAATAAAGGCTGAATATTTGCAGTCACTAGCATGTTCTGAATGTAAAAGTGACAAACAATACTATATCTTCTAACAGTTTGACCGAAAGTTCCACAAACAAAACATATGAACAAAACACTTCTCCCCTTTGCTATTGGGACAGATATTGTAGTTATATAACTTGTGCATTATATTAATTACAAAAGATTACAATTAAACCAGTAAATATTAAATTCCTTTACAAGAGTCAACAGTTCCTTCGCTACAGTCAGACCCAATGCTTTATAGTTTACTTAAGTAAATTTCTATTTAACATCCCCACCCACACTTTGTAGTAATTTCAGCTCCAATGCACTCTAGTTGATTGTGTCACAGAAAGTTAGTGCTCTTGTTAGACAAGTTTAGAAACCCATGGATACACAATTATCAGCACCAATTAAAATATAACTGTTGTCAAATAATTGAGTTACATAAGTTTATAAATAGGGTCATGCTGTAAGCTGGAAGCAAAGTTAACTTATTACAAAGATTATTTATCAGCACTATAACTTTAATGATATTGTTTTATTATCAGTAGTAGAACATTGATTTCGATATAAAAATAATAAAAAAATGAACTTGCTATTTCGTTTAATCAAATTTGACGAGACAAGGCTTATGAATAAAATTGGGAATATGCCTGCACTTCACTTATTTGGAGCAAATACTTCAATGTCCATGAGCGGAAAAGAGAAAGATTTCATAATCTTTGGAAATTCAATTTACACCCTAAATTTGAAATTAAAATATCTTTAATTCTATCAGGTATATACATGAAAATACTATCCATGAAAAATAACAAGATATGAGCCTCGTAAAATATAAATCATAATATAATCTAATGATATAAATGTTAGTACATATAATTTCTGAGTCTAAAATAATGGGTAGTGCTAGGGGCACTGTAGTGAATAGAGATAGAGGAGGGCTTGCACTGGAATAATGAAAATAAAATGTAACTTTAGACTGACAATAGACAGGTACTTAAAACTCCTTGTCAAATATCTACATGATAACAGAAAGTACGAGTACAAGAGAATTTTAGTGAACATTTTTTATTTAGTCAATATCCTATTGTTTTTATTTACATTATAAATTGATTTTAAAATAAATTTCAAGCCGAAGCCAAGTAGGATGTAACAGAATCAAATAACTTCCACTTCCTAATAAACAAAACAGTTTTATTTTTTAGTATAACCACAAATTTAATGAAACTTGCCGACCATATTTTCGCTAACTACAGCATGTCAAGGTATTTTACAAGAATAATACATTCATTAAAGCAAGTTTCATTAAATTTGTGATCATACTAAAAAATAAAAGTGTTTTGTTTATTAAAATGGAATACCACCAAGTACCTACCGTCCTTAGCATAAATCCTCTTTATAACTGAAAATTGAGATCCCAGCTGACATAGAGGCAAAACTGTCCCAGAGTTCTACCTGAACGTTTCCTAGGTCTCCTAATTGTCTAGTATATATTTAGCTACATTTCTTTATATTTCCTTATTAAGACCTCTTTCAAGCCTCTTGTCGAGGTCTATTGGTTATACCTCCAGCACGACAGGTCTCCTATACCGTCCCTCAAGTTCGGTATCCCTTCATCCATTACTTCCCGTCACCCGCATCGCATTCATTTTTCATTCCATAGTAGTGCCTGCGGCAGGTTCACTCGTCTAGGTCAGCTACCTTAGTAATGCCAATATATAAAATAAAATAAAACTAACCTGAAAATAAAATATCTGAACCTGACAATTTCAAGACTAGAGGGGGAAATATAAATTCAAAATTTTCAGAAAACCTACAAACACGGACCAGACCATTCACATAACATCCAACCATCCGATTACACACAAAATGGCGGCCTCATGGTAAACAGATTGGTATCAGTTCCTATGGAAGAAGCCGATTGCAACGAGGAATCAAACATATTAAAACATATTGCACACCAAAATGGATACAAACCCACAATAATAGACAATATACTCAAAAAAATGAAACGTTAGAGAAACAGCACCATGAATATAGCAAAACAGGACAACAAGTTCGTAACAATACAACACAACACCAAATTCAATATAGCTAATATATTCAGACAACAGGGTTATACAATAGCGTACAAAACCAAGTCCAACCTGAACCAAATACTAAGTAGGAACGTAACCAATAATCAGGATAAATACACAAATACTGGTGTATATAGATTGAACTGTGGTTCATGTAATAAATATTACGTGGGGCAGACAGGGCGCTCGTTTTAAAACACGATATAAAGAACATACTCAAGAGCTAAAACATCCTGAAAAATCAGTTTGCGGAGCGCTTGATACATTGCGATCATAAATATGATAACATGGAAGTAAACATGTAAATATTACAAAAATGTGAAAAAGGCAACTATATGAACTACATGGAAGAATACCAGATTTATCGAAAAACCTGGATAGATTAATGATTCGAATTTACCCCTAACCACAATCACTGGAAACTTTAAAATAAAACACAATTATTTGATTAATTGTTCTTTATTTATTTTTTCCACTAAATGCCCTAATGTACATTTTGATAACATGGCAATCATCATCGGAGGGTCTTGCTTTTAGTGGCATTTAGTGGGAAAAAATAAAGAAAGAACAATTAATCAAATAATTGTGTTTTTTTTTTTAAGTTTCCAGTGATTGTGGTTAGGGGTAAATTCGAATCATTATTGTGAAATTCACCACAGTGCTCAACAAGATTGTATCTCGATGGATTGTTCAAGCTAATAAACAGATTGGCTACCTCACAAACGGTAACCAATGCATAGTATACTATATAGCGCCGGCGTAAAATAAAATATTGTGTTTCGTTGTGCGTGAGTGTTATGTGGAAACTTGTATTTTATGTTGAATGTTTTAATTAAGTGTTTATCACCCGACGATGGACGATAATGTCCGAAACACGTGTAGTGAAATATGAACATATAAACTGAGAAAAAGAAAAATTCGAAGATTGGTAGCAGTAAATCACAGATAACAGATAGTTATTCAAGCATATCCGGTTGCTCTAGACCTTCAACATAAAGTGGTGTTTGTTTAAATCAGTTATTACAGTTTTCCTGACACTTTGTGAGTATCACTACTCTCTTAAATATGGCTATAAAGTCTCCACTCTGTTCCTTAGTGTCTGTTGTGGGCCTCAAAGCTGTACATATTCAACTTTGCAGAATATCAATAGGCTTCTATGTGAGTCACGCTGTAGTCCTCTGTACTAAATTTCATGTTCCTATCTTTTTTTTTATGACGTGAAAATTAGTGAAAAAACATAGTTTGAAATTTTGGGGAATTACCAAACTTCTGAATAAAATATACTGGATAAATAATAAAATAAAAGAAACCGATTATCCTCCGCGTTATACGGGAATCTAAGTAATACGGTAACCTAAGTTATACGGGAACCTAAGTTATACGGCAATCTAAGTTAATACGGAAACCTAAGTTATACGGGAATCTAAGTTATACGGTAACCTAAGTTATACGGGAACCTAAGTTATACGGGAATCTAAGTTATACGGTAACCTAAGTTATACGGGAACCTAAGTTATACGGGAATCTAAGTTATACGGTAACCTAAGTTATACGGGAACCTAAGTTATACGGCAATCTAAGTTATACGGAAACCTAAGTTATACGGGAATCTAAGTTATACGGTAACCTAAGTTATACGGGAACCTAAGTTATACGGTAAATTAAGTTATACGGAAACCTAAGTTATACGGGAACCTAAGTTATACGGTAATCTAAGTTATACGAAACCTAAGTTATACGGTAATCTAAGTTATACGGAAACCTAAGTTATACGGGAATCTAAGTTATACGGTAATCTTAGTTATACGGGAACCTAAGTTATACGGTAATCTAAGTTATACGGTAATCTAAGTTATACGGTAATCTAAGTTATACGGGAATCTAAGTTATACGGAAACCTAAGTTATACGGCCACTACACTCTTTAGCTACTTCTAGTAGTGCTGAAATTCCCATACATAACGTAGCTAAAACTAAATTTTCTAAACCTTCATTCAGACAGGATTTGTAATTCATTTTAAGAGTTAATCCTCAAACCCAACTCAACGGATGAAAATCTCTCGTAATTTGCATTGCAAACAACAGAGCAGAGCGAACAGAAACTGTCTTAGAAACAATTACCCTAAACTAGTTTAATCTCTGAATTTAAATCTTATTTTAAGTTACACATTTTTACTACTTAATGAAATATTAAATGTTGAGCTTGACTTATGAGAAAAATTATACAGTATAAAAAACACACAGAACACAATTCTCATAAAAAATACGCCTAAGTATCAGACACTTTTTAACGACAAGGTCGTCCTCTTCAGTGATACACCAGCTACACCAATCAAACTATAACATTGATTAATCAAAGGATAAGTGAAATCTATATCTTAATGAAAGAGTACAGTTTTATACTAACAAATTAAAATTGCACTTTTTAACCGACTAATCTCTACGAACAAAGAACTCGTCGCCTTTTCTCCGAAAATGTTTACAAACTGTCAAGTGAGAAATGAAAGTAAATAAAGTCTTTTGTGACTATTATTTTCGTTCAATATTGATTACTGGAAACCTTGTGCCACTTGTAGCATGCGGCAAGCGTGTGTCGTCCTGTTGTATGTTACTCAAAAATCCTGTAACATGTGACATCCTTTTCCTAACGTTTTCTTCCGCGAATGAATAATTTTAAAGAGTTTATTCTCTCCCTCGTGCTCTAAGATTGTTATATTGGTCTAATAATGAAAGTAACATCGAGACACTTTGAAGTGCAAGGGAACAAGATAACAGTCTAAAGGTAAAGACGTGTGACAAAACCATTCAGCATGTTCATTATATCAAAAGCAATGTGTAAGAAATTACTTGTAACACGGGCTTGTACAGGGTACCAAACTAACTGGAATGCACGGACTGTTTACGGAATGAAAAGTATGTGAGACTGTTAAGGGAAATTAATGACATTAAAGAAAAGGCAGTCAACAAATTAAACAGAAGCAACCTAAGCATATTTGGTTGCTTTCTGTTACCAGGACGAAGTTCCCTGAATAGTCGTCTTAATGTTACAGACAAGAAGGGTGACTCATCTTGTAATAGATCCGGAGAGTTTTAAATATCAAGTCATTTACGGGGAGTTCATACTTTGAACTTTGAAAGAGTTAAATGTATATACGCAGAAAGCTTTAATAGTGGAGTTTTACCCAACACCGAATGAATAACCAAAATAACAATTTTCTACCGGCAGATTCCTCATTACAAAATTTTATAATAAACATATACATAAATCATAATTATAAGCATATAAATGTGTTTACTCGTAACTTCGCATGACAACATGTAGTTCACTGTGTTTTTTAAATGTTTTTCATCCATCACTCAACCCCACGGTAAATCCTACTTACGCAAATGATAATGACAACGTCCATTTCATTGACAGGTGTATTTTCAGCAACACATTCTGTTTCATTAATTACACTGCTTTTAAAAAGCAATTTAACACCAAAACCGCAACAAAATGTAGCAATATATCAGTGTCGTACGGCTTGATTGATGAGAGTTGGGTCGTGCCTAATAACATGGCTGGAAATGAGGCAGTGGTATGTCCATTTTATTTGTATTTGTTAGGAAATAGTTAGATGTAATGATGATTTTAAATTTATTTATCTAATATTAATTTGCTTAGAATGTACATTTAATTATAAGGATTTAATTATATCGTTAGAGTGAAATACGACCGATTATGCTGTGAGTCGTAATAATATCCAATTTTTTATTAAACCTGCTAGTTATAAAACCGAAACTCAAAATTTGTTTTTTCTCAAAATCGGTTCAACAAATTTTGATTAATTTTTTTAACAAATAGATTCTCCAAAACTCCTTAAGAAAAGTATTGGTGAACTATTAACCCAAAATGCAATCAAAAAATGTCTATTGACCTGGTTGAAAGGAGTAGTTTTTTCAAATTCGGTTCCACTGATTTCAGTCAATAAATAAAATTATAATTTATATAATATAAATAATAATAATTGTTTATAACAATTGTTATATAATATACGAAGGATACTTAAATCGAAATGAGTTGTGTCTTAAATGAATGAAGGTGCAGTTTAAAATTAAGTTATCCTTAATTCCTTAATAATTATAATATGTTGTGGTTCTAAAGTCATGTAAATTACCTCTGATTTTGTATTACTCTTTATTTTATACTTGACAGATTCTAAAGTACAGTTTTTCTGTCACAACCAATACAAATATTTTTTCAATCACGTAGTCTTTTTTTAAGCTCTTTATTGCAATCTTGACAATACATCTTATTTAAGTTACGTTTTAATTTCGATTTTTTTTCTCATTTATCTAGCTAACCAAAAATTTGGGCTTTATTTAAATACAAGTTGCCCCGACATATCCTTTAGTCTGTAGGATTTATTGATGTCTTAAGTAAGTAAGCATTGATTATAAATAGAGGTAGTCATCTATTGTACAGTTGGATGTTAGTTGACTAACACTGCAGTATCTTCTCTCCTTGTACTAAACTTAAGTGAATATTTTAACACGTAAAACCAATATTTGTTATATTTTAAAAAGAGAATATTATTCTACTATAATAAATAAAACACGACTTTTGAGAGAAGAAAACTTTTTTTAACCGAATCGTAACTTACATAAATATAAATACAAATGTGTATATATGGGGAAAAACTTAATTTGCAGAGAAATATCTGTAAAACTTAAGGGCAGATATCGACGCATATTTTTGTTGTTGGTATTTATTTTTATATTTGGCCTTGTGAGAAAGTTAGTGCAATGTTTTTTTACAAATTAAAACGACCATATTATCCCCACACAACTTTCTACCCGTTTTATAGTGCCCAGTCTCGAACAGCACAAGCACATGCAAATAGCTTTTTAATTAAATATCTGATAGTAACCAATTTAAAAAAAAACTCAAACCACGACTGTCAACATTTCGTGTCGTGGTTGTGGCACTACTGTCACATCAGCGAATGTGAAAACTCATGCAATGTTCTGTATTGGTGGGTTTAAGAGTTATATTTATTTACTATTTTCTTGTTTGATATACAAAAAAACAGCAAGGGTGCAGTACACACAAGTATTGTCAATCTGTACATCATACGAAGAGAGAACTTCTCCTTCATAAAATACAGCAAATTTAATTTTTTTTTAAACACACACAGACACTTAAATAAGAAACAAAACAACTACAGCAAATGTTTTGTTTTAAAATACAAAGAGACACTTAAATAAAGAACAAAATAACAACAGCAGGCGTACATCTCAAAATATAGTCTACTGGTTTCGGTACTCCAATTTGTTTATAAATAATTTATATCTCTAGAACGGCTTAACCGAATTAGTTGAAATTTTCCACGGTAGTCACCAATACAGTTTGAAAAAATAATGAACTTATTCTAATAGTTTTTTTTTCAAAATGGCAACTATTTAAAAATTTTAAATAAGTTATTTAATAAAATTTTAAGGTTGTTAACAATTTATAAATAAATGGGTTTCTAAAAGGGTAAATATTAATTTTTTTTAAAGATATGCACGGTGCTCGGTTTTGTTTATCGAAATACGAATGAAATTCATCTTTAGAGTAATTAATGGCCTTCGTGTTGTGAGATATTGTCCCTCCCAAATATGATACCATATCCAACAAGAGCAATGTAAATCAATATTTTAATGTTACATATCTGAACACGTAAAATATCCTTATATATTATATTTATTTTACATAGCTTCTAACTTATCTCTGCGTCGACAAACACACCCGAATATTTTATCTCTTGTTCTTGCTCAATGGAAGGGTACAATTAACTAAATTGTAATTTATCTTGTGATACAGAACTAATCGAATTTTAAATAATATCGAAAATAATTAGGACTTAGATTTCTGGTTGATAACCATACAATTCATTATGGACGACTAACTCATTGTACATATGTCACTTTGGAATTAAGGTCTCTATCGTCGTTTGCTTTATAAAATACAACTGTGTTGTCTACAAAAGCGACCAATCACAGCTAAACAAACCGTTATACAAGCTGTTAAAATATATTAAAAATAACCGGCTAGAAACACAGTACCGTATGGGATACTCGAACTCACTTACTCTAAGTCGGTTTGTTGTGTCATGACAGTTAGATACAAACTGAACTGTTGGAGTAGGCCTACACCTCCTCTGATCGCATATTGGATAACAACCGACGGTATCAAATACTTTCATTAAGTATATGATTAATTGATTCATTCATTTTTTATTGCCTCTTATCAACAAACATATAAATAAGTTTTTACAAATGAAATTAGACTAAACATTTTTTAAACTAACCTTCTCCAAACAGACAAGAAACAATAAAAGAAATTTTAATTATTTGATTTTTCCGCTTATACGTTTTTTATTAGCAAATATTGAATTTACAATAATATTTCAAGTGAAAAATATACGACCTAGACTGGGAATCGAACCCAGGACCTTTGGCTTTACGCGCCAATGCTCTACCGTTGAGCTATCCTAGTCGCTTCCCAGTACAGGGCGCAGACTTCTCACTTGACTTTAGTTGCTGCAATTTTGAGTTTCCAATTAATTACCTCGCATATGCGACATTGAAATTAATTTTCACTCATTTTTCAGCCCTTACGCATGTATTTATAGATATTTTAATTATTTGATTTTTCCGCTTATACGTTTTTTATTAGCAAATATTGAATTTACAATAATATTTCAAGTGAAAAATATACGACCTAGACTGGGAATCGAGCATACACTGGGTAGAGCATTGGCGCGTAAAGCCAAAGGTCCTGGGTTCGATTCCCAGTCTAGGTCGTATATTTTTCACTTGAAATATTAATTTAATAAAAGAAACCTCGAGGTAATAAAACCTGTCTGGGGTTTTACACTAAGCAATATATATATACAGACACAAAACACAGTCCAAAGATAAAGTTGAGGTCCGCAGCCGACCGAGTTCCCAATGAATATACATAGTTTTTTACATTAAAATCTACAATCAAAAATATGACTTCTAGTCTTTTTATAAACAATACATATTTATTTATAACTGAACTTAATAACTTACAACTTAATAAATATATCCATGTATGTTATCTTGGATAAACACTATACACAAGCACTCCGCATACCACTTGCAAGGATACAACACCGGAATATAACACCAAAAAGTAAGGTTCATAATACTACTTTAAAATACGATTGTACATCTTCAAGCTCGAGCAAAAAAATTACGCAAACCAGAGAACTTATGTCTGTTCGAACAGAACATATATAAAAATACCAGAACACTATTTACTCTCATTTATACAGTCGTTGGCTTGGCTCATACCTTGGAGCAAAGCATCATTAGTGTTCAATTTACTTTTAAAACCAATTGGTTCTTACTAGGTATTTTTCCCCAGGACGCTTACCAATCACTGTTTTACGCTTTTTTCTTAGACGTTTGAAATCTTGTAAAGTAATTACAGGTTTATAGTTACTAGGATCCACTTCATTGTTACTTTTAATAAGAAGTTTAACACCTGCCTTTTTTTTTAAAACAAATAGAAATTTACTAGAACATACGCTAAAATTAGTATAATCTTGTTCTTCGGGGTTCGACCGCGTCAATATTGTCTGCACGTTGAGTACAGCCGATGTTTCGGGCACTTTACAGATGTCCATTCTCAAGGCTTAACAAATGTCAAGTAAGCCTTGAGAATGGACATCTGTAAAATGCCCGAAACGTCGGCTGTACTCAACGTGCAGACAATATTGACGCGGTCGAACCCCGAAGAACAAGATCATAATGATGTTTGTGACCGTGGAAGCCTATCGTTCAATATGCTAAAATTATTATTTATACCAGATGTGTTCAGAAATGTTCTTAATAATAACACGCGTTCTGTTATCAAATCCGTGGTCTTTTCTATTCTACAATGAATTTATTATTTGTTTCGCTTAAATTTTCAGGTTGGATAAAAATACAAAAAGCGAGAACTGGAAGTTTATTTAAATATATTATCACGTTCATGACTATTGCAGGATTCAGACTATGATCTCCGTCTAACATAATATTTTCCTTAAAATCAGATGTCATTGTACAAAAAAAAGAAGGAATTAAATATATTTTCAACTTCTGTTAGATTTTAATATAACTACCGCTATAAAAATAATGCAAAAACGCTCTCACAAAAACAAAGTTCATATTTAACAGATTACAATGCACTCTAGTAGAGATTTTGTGAATGTCAGTTTTCTTGCTGAAACTAAATTCGCTACAGCTTCACTAAGACAGGATTTGTAATTCATTAAGGGTTAATCCCACAACCTCAACTCAACGGATGCAAATCTCTCGCCATTTGCATTGCAAACAACGGAGCGGAGCGAACAAATTCTGTCTTAGAAGCAATTAGCCTAAACTAGTTTAATCTCTTTGGATTTACACAGTTTTGCTTCCTCAATCATAATGCAAGAGTAAAGCTTTATCATAATGAAAACTCATAAAGTTTCTTTCACAACACTTAAAAATAATACCAATTAAGATCGATATTTAAAAAGAAAGCTGCCAGACCAATACTGAAAAATCCGATGTTCTCCAAATTATTCTATATTTCCCAAATTACACTCTTAACCTTCATTTTCTTTTACTTGCAATAAATCTACTGTTTATTATAAATTCTTAAAAACTGCACAGTAAAATTTTAAATACAAAAATCGAATTTTTAATTTTAGTTTCATGTCTGCTACTCATAAATAGCTAATTATTACAAAAATCAGACAATCTTCGTTTAAAAGAACTGCATCACAATACTTCACAATCGTATAAAACCGACCACAATTGTCATTATAATGATTTAGGACTAAATAAAGCTTATTCTAGATCCCTTGTATGAAGTAACATTATAAAATTTAAAAACTATTCTTTCCTTCTTGGTTTAGTCATTGTCGTTTTAATTTTGAGACAGTTGGCAATACGGAATTACACATAGCTTTTATTTTGTTTAATTCATTACGTTCACAGACGTAACAGTTAAAATATTCTGACGTAAGTAGAGTAGTATAAGTTACATAAGGTGTTAAGAAATGTAAATCGAGATTTCTGGGGATATATCCTAGTTGACGGGTCTCTCTGTCTATTTGTCTACCTGTTGGTGTCTGTCGTACATATTAAACGGGTGGATCGATTTCAATCAAATTTTTTATGTGGGTATATGTTTTGTCTAAATATTGAGATAATATTTTATTTGTTTCATATCTCAAAATTTGGAACCATAAGAAAGAAGAAACACAAAATTATGGTATTCTAAGCGAATTTAACGTAAATGTAGAATTAGGTCAAATGATTTACTGTGGTGAATATACAATGAAAGAAAATTCCTCAAAACCACAATAAAACACTAACACAAAAATTGTTTATTCTACCTTATGTACATTTCAATAGCACTGCTATCATCTTCAGAGGTATAATACACACTAACCTTAATAACTACAATTACTACGCAATTACCACTACGAATTAACTGCCTAGCTACAGTAGTAATTGTAGTTATTAAGGTTAGTGTGTATTGTACCTCTGAAGAAGCAGTGCTATTGAAATGTGCATAAGGTCGAATAAACATAACTATACAGTCTTTGTGTTTTATTGTGGTTTTGGGAAATTTTCTTTCATTGTAGAGTCTAAGAATTCAAGAAAAACATACTGGTCTCTCCAAAAAAAAACGGCTCATGAGTTATCGGTAATAGTTTAATAAAACAATAAATGTCTCTGGCAGAGTTTTTAAAAAAAGGTAAAATTCAGACAGCTTTTTTTGCTGAAGATGTGAAACATATATAAAAAACCGATTGTGTTACTGAAATTAGCGTTGGAAAACTCTATATGTACCTTAACTTATCGATCTACCACTAAATCATTAAAAATAATCAATGAATAAATAACTCGACTACTAACATTGTAAACATCATAAAACTTATTACGAGGGATTAGTAAGCTTCAATTGTCCCAAATAGAAATTACGATTTTTGTGGAAATATTATGTCGAAGGACTCTTTTTATGTATCATTTACCAATCACTTGCCAACACCCTCCTAAATATGTTGTAAATAGATACTATGATTATTTTTTTCCAATATAGTCTCAAGAAACCTCAAGATGATTATTCACGAAAACTTTACATTTATTTCTGAGCCATTGCATAACTTTCTGTGTCAATGAGGAAGTAAAATTGCACCATCAACTATGAAAACGCCACAATTTTTAGATTTATATTCTGTAATATTTTTGATTTTATATGTATTTTAGTTGGACTTTTTTTTTTTAACCATGAGTAACTGTTCACATAATATTCTTCTTTCACAATACTTCCACCAGAGGCGCATATAAAACGATACTTTGTATAAAACAGGATGTGTTTTAATAAAAGATGAAACAAGATGTGTGCCTCAGCAAAGTTATTACTCTGTGGCTTTGAACTCCCCCACTTTTTTTATTTACATAAGAGGGAATAATTTCACATACTTTCTCCCACAATTTTCGTCATTTCAATTTGGGAGCAAATAGACCATAAGAACACTTTAGTCATAGGATTTACTTTACATGTGAAAATATTGTGAAATCAAACATTGCACACGATCAAACTTAACACGCGAATTTATAAACCTACAAAATAAAACAATAAAATTAAATAAGCAAATAAAATATACAACAGAATGTGACCAAATATATGAGACATACACTGGAGGGGATATTTCACGAACAAACAAGTTAATACAGCTCTAAATCTTAGTTCAGCTCTAATGAAACACTTTGCAATTAATTGTATTAAATAAAAGAAGAATTGTTATTTTTAATCAGAAGGTTTCATGAATCAAGAGATTAGTGTATTTTTAAAGCCTACATTGACTTTTAGTCTTATGTCCGCTACCCCCCCCCCAAATAGCTAGTTATAGCAAAAGTGAAAAACAATGCTTGATTAAATAACAGAAAATACCTGCTTAATAAATTTCATCGGTTCACTCTTTTCTACTGATGTCATACAAACAAACATAATAAAGTACTTTTTGTACTCAGGAGACATGAAATCACTTCACGCTCGCATAGAATACCCCCCCCCCATAATAAATTGTTATCATTTCAATTTGAGACAAAATGAAATTTATACCAAATTTCTCGTACTATGTAAATTTTAAATATTAATATTTTTTGGACTCCATTTTGCACAGCCACTTTGATTCCTTGATTAAAGATTGTTTAACTAAACCTTAGTTTATAGAGTAATAGTTTTATAATTCTCCCACATAGTCATGCAATTAGTCGAAATTCCACGTCACGTTTTTATTATTAAATCTATTTTGACTTGTCTGTCTGTCTATTTGGCTGTCTGTTGGCTATTGTTGTATGTCGTGTCTGCAATGTTATACAAATGTGTGAACAGATTTTAATGAAATTTGATATGTTGGTATAGGTAAGCTATATCTGGGGAAATGTTATTCACTTGTTCAATAACTCTAAAATTAGACAAAAGAAAAAAATCACAAAATTGCCATGTTCTCAAAATAGCCTAAACGATTATGATCAAATGTAACTTCTAAGGGATCGAGTCAAACTAATGAGTAGCAAAAAATGGATCTACAAAAATTACAGTTAACGAGCTATCGGTAAAACTTTATAAAATTAAATGTTCCTCTGGCAGAATTTAAAAAAAAAACAACAACATGATTTTAAAATGTTTTTCTGAAGATTGAAAATAGATATAAAACACCGATTTCGTCACATAGCGTTGTAACCCACAAAATGTAAAACCAATTATTGTACGGCTATTTAACCATTTAAATAATTGAAGCAACTCAAACTATTTTAAAGGTCACAAAACTTAAATGATAGATTAATTAAATTCATTTTCCCAAATCAAAATATCGAAAATTGTGGAAAAAAAGTATATGAAAGGACAGTTTTTAACCACCCGGTGTAAATAAAAAAATAAGGGTGGGGAGGTCATAGACACAGAGTAATGACTTTGCTGAAGCACAGATAATGACTTATCTTTCATCTTTTATTAAAACACTTTCTGTTCTATACAAAGTATCGTTTTATATGCGTCTCTGGGGAAAGTGTTGTGAAAGTAGAAAATTATGAGAACACTCGGAGGTTATTATTTCAACTACATTTCTTATACAACAAAATATACATGGAAATTTTCAAAAAAAATTTAATAAATACAAGTTGTGATATAAAGCTTTCATAGTTGAAATGATGATATAATTTTACTTGTTCATTAACAGGAAAAGTTTAAGTGATGACTCAATAATTAAATGTCTAGTTTTTGTGAATATCCACTTTAGGTTTCTTGGGACAAATAATAAATAGTCACGTATGGGCATATTGTAAAATAAAATACTGAATACTCGAATGCTGAAACCCACAAAATTTAAAGATTAAAAATACACATACAGTACACAAAAGAATTATTTTATAGACTATGACCAAATGTGTGAGACATACATATTTGCAATTATACTTACATAAAGAAACCTCTACTTGCGACAATGTTTGAGTCCGATATTTTCAAAAATATTAACATGAATTTAATTAATAAAATCTATATAAATTTATCAATATAGTCTCTTCGTAAATTTAACTCGTAAAATAAATGTATAAAACGGTAATGCTATTTTACAATAATTTATTTTTAAGCTATCTTCAAATTCCGTAAAACTGCTATTTCAGGCAATTTATTTTAAAAATCTATATCCAAAGATAAGTAAACTTGTTTTACACTAGTTTTGCAATAATCTGAATTTTGGGGAGATGGTGACCAAAATTTTGGCGGAGGGAGTACATCATAAGCCACATTTAAGTTGGAAATCGTTTAACCGGATTTTGAGATATTATGTTACATCAGCTAAATTATAACGCGTCTACCTATCGTCAAAATATGTCTTTTTATATATAATTTCACCAACATCAATAAAATTCACTTGTTTGGGCAGTAAAGCAAAGAGAAGCAACAGTTCGGTCATCAATTTTACGGACACATCACGTGACTTTACTTACAATACGTATATGTAAGACTGTAATTACAAATAAATATTGAGCTTGACTTCAATATATAGGCTGCATCCCTGAAGATGACCGTTGCCGTTGAAACGCGTTTGATTTAAAAAGGTATTTCTTAGAGATTGTGTTCAAATTTTATTTTAATAAATATATAATTGTTAAAAAATATAACAACCCTCAGTTGCTCACTTATAGCGAGTAAGGGTTGTCAACCCCGAGTGATCCTACCTGGATGTAAATCTTTTTATTGTAGTCTTGAGTTAGATCCCTTTCTTTCATATTTCCCATCAGATCTAGATTGACCAGCTCTTGTTCTCTTCCGAGAATCTGACGCTATTTTAGCTACAGATCACTACTAAATTGCTACTGATTATTTATGGATACAGATCTTTATTTTATGTTCCTTACTTTCTCTTTTTATAAGGCGATGATAGAGACCTTTTGCCTTTTAACAACAAGAAAATAAATATACTTTCACAATTAGTATGAATACGTTTGCTGGAAAAATAATCACGTTTACAAAAGATTTTTCTTTAGTGTCTTCCACTCCAGGACCTACATGAGTTTGTGCAACTGGTGATGTCAGTATTCAGGTCAACGTCGTCAAACGAGCGAAAAATAACAACGAAACTCATCGTCCTGTCACGTCAACATAACCAATAATTTCCTTTTACAATCCGTCAAAACAATAACGCCTTATGTAACACGATTCATTCCAAAGTGTGTTTTTTGACCTGCTAAGATTTCATTCAAATTTTTCTGAAATAGATTAATGAAACGAATCCGTGCGGAAGTTCGAAAATATTGGAATAATTTGAAAAAAATAAAAATAGAAAAAAGAGTCTGGATCGCTATCATTGAAAATTTATTTTAATCGAATATTAATTACTCTAAAAAAACAGCGAAACCAATTTAAGCAAATTTATAGTTATTTTTTTCATACATGTTTTGGTCTCAAAACGAATATCTATTATATTAGAGAAATAAAATTAACATTAATACAAACTAAGTTACAGCAATGCAGAACAGTTTCAAATTACAATAAACACACGTGTAAGACACTATGGTTATTCAACTTGAAATTCCCGAGGAAACTAGCAAACTATAGAACACCCTGAGAATTGGCCTCTGTGAACTCAAAGTTTCAAGGTAAAATACACAATGCAAAAAAGAACGTCTAATCAGAAAGAAATCCAGCAAGTATCAACCTATGAAATCCAAACGAAATTCAAAGCTAATTTGAAACGATTAATCGCGTAAAAATGAAGTGTGGCAGACGCTTGAAAACTCTTGGTCAGTCTTTCGACAATAATCAAACCTACAAGACGTAATTACAAGGCTATTCCAAAATAAAATAAGTTGAGTTAAAATTTAAACAAGTTTATAAATCAAAATAATGAGTGTATTTCAAAGGCAATATGAGACATGGAAATCATTACTAAAGTAAAAAGTGAAAATTCGGAAATTAAATCAATAATAATTACCGATAAAGAAAGGTGAAAGTTGGTATCAAAGAAACTTAAAAGTGCTACGAACTAAAACACAATTATGTGAGTAGTCAGATACTTAAAACATTCATCTAATGGATGTCTAAAATCATTTAATTAATAATAAAACTAAAAAGGTAATAAAGTTAAAATCAAACTAAAGGCAATTCACCATAAATGAAATAAACTTTAAATCAACTATTTAAAACTAACACTAGGTTTTTCAAAAATTCTAAACTCCTTTGGTATAAATTACCTGAAATAAGGATTATACGATACCTTCCAGGCAATTTTAAAGGAGCTAGAAAAATCAAAACGTGAGTAAATATTTATCTAAATAACATATATAAATTAAAACTGCTTAGCTTTAAGTAATATAAAATTAATTCATTACGTTAATGTAAGACATTTATTATATTCTGTGTGTCACTCAAAGCGCTGTTTAAAAATTTTAAATAACAACAAAATTTAATGAATCTGTCACGAGAAAAAACAAAATTTCGTTTACGTCAATTTTTTTTATATATATTTTTTTTAAATCCACTCTACCGATTTCGTTCTTAATTTGGTGAAGTGTTCGGAACTGTAGGTTAATGACCCTAAACCAGGGTGCATATTTGCAAGGGGTAAATAATTGTAATTAAACTCTAATTCAGTCAAATACAATGCACGCCAAAGAAGGGTTTACGACATGAACAAAGCAACCTAATACTTTATGTAAATCTATAAAGTACCTTGCAAATATTTAAGAAAAAATAGAAAGTGTTAATACCAACTTACACGGAAGAAAACTGAAAAATGTACAAAATTACATCTTTTAATTATGTAGTATAGAGATATATTTGAGGGAGTTGGTGACTAATATTTGATGTTTCATACTACAATAAGTTTTTTTTAAATTGGTGTGTGAGATAATTAGTGCAATGAGTATGCACGTTTATTTAGAAACTTTGTAAAAAAAGGTCCAAAAAACCAGAGATACACTTGAGTTTGTTTGTAATGGGTTTAATTTTCGTTTTCAACATGGACACAATATGTATGTGTGAATGATTTTGATGAAACTTTTTAAAAAGGAATTGAGATTAAACAATGTTATACAAAATCTAGGATCTTACTACCGGAATGATATTATTTTAGTATGATTAAGACTTACCGTCATCAGTAGTCAATTGTAGTATGATTTAAAAACGACGGCCGTTTCGACTATTCAGTCATTATCCAGTTTCAGTTGGAGCAGCTTCACTAAACAAAAACACATTTATATAAAATTATTCATAAAGAATAAACTTAATAAAAACTTGATTTTTTTTGTCAAGTCATTCCCGTTAAACGCCTGTATAGTTTTTAAATAAATTGAATAGTTATGGCACAATATTCTGTGATAAATGGAAAGAAGAAAACTCGCTTAATACTTAATGACATTAGTCTAACGCCACAACTTAAGTAGGGTAGAAGGAAGTTTATTACCACCCTTGTAGAGAAGGGACAAGGGGGCTTTAATATTTCTTAGACAGTGATCAAAGTATGGCGCCAACAAACTGCTAAAGTCTATGTATGTATTTTAACTGATATATATATGGTGTGCAACCATTGCACATACATTCTCAAAAAACCTAATATAATTATTTCATACGTAGGACTTACTTTACTTATTAACTAAACTATACAAGTGAATAGGAGGCTGTGATTAGATTAAATTTAATTCTCAATGACAGCTTTGTTTGTTCTTGGAAATATTTGAAAGTAAAAGGAAGATACTAGAGGAAATATTTATTAAATATATGTAAAAAGAGGATAAAAAGTCTTGCAACCCTTAGGTTATTTCTAAAAAAGTTTAGATGGAAACTTCTCACCTTCTGCAAACCTTGTAGGGTGTCTCCTTTCACTTGTTAAGGGGTGAAAGTATTGTCCCCTTTTTAGGGGGGGGGGGTAAAGGGATAATTTATTTTAATTTAAACAGCAACACCTATTGTGTGATATATCATTTGAAGGGCATAAACAAAATATTTTTTCGTCATACTGCTTCAAAAACAGTTGTTTTCAATACATGCATTGAGGTGCTAAAATTATTCTTTTTAGCCCTAGGATCTAAAAACATCAGCAGAGGTCGACTTCATCAGCTGTTACTTCGTTTATACGAATTAATTAACGATTGTAAATCATCTATAAAAACAATCGATACTTTCGATTGTAAATAATCGATAAAACAGCTGTTACCATCGTTTTGAAGGTAAATAGGTTATAACTTTTTTTTTTTTTTTATTTATTTATTTTATTATTTTTTTTTTTTAATATTGTTTGCAGTATAACGAAAAATATAGTTCATCACTTGGACCAAAAGAAGCTTTTCGATCCTCGCTCATTTTCCGGCCTCGGCTCCTCCTCAGTCGTTATACTTGAACTTGTATCGAAAAGCTTCACTTTAGGTCCTAGTGATGAAATATACTATTTTATGCCTTGAAGAAACAAAATTCAACTTCTAGCCCCCATAATTCCGGTTAAAGATATCGTACAGAAAAATTAAAGAGCCCATTTTGTTTGTCTTAAAATATATAAATATTTTGTCTTATAAAATTGTCATACAATTTACGGTTTCCAAAATATTTTAACTAAATAAAACGTAAACTGTCGCCATTTTGAATATTTACAATGTAAATTTTTGAATCTTAGTATAACTTACGGATAAAAATATTGCACATACCAAATTTAAACTCATTTTATTTTTATTTCAAAAGTTATCATTAATTGTTTCTAACACAAATTAGCAGACAGAAAACTAAGCATTTCCGAACCAATGTTCATATGAACTTTTTTCACGACGATTGTCTCTTTCTCAATTTATTAAGCTTAACATAACGTTTCCCTCCTGTTTATATACAAATATCATTAGATAATATTGACATATTAAATTTGTGTTTTCTACAAATGATAGTTTGGATGTTTATGAACAAATATCTGTCCACGAAATCAGTGTATAAAGTCAGAGGGAAATTTGGTGTTTTGAGCGTGGCAATTGACCTGAATGGTTTTTCTCCCTTTCTGTACAGATTGTTTTGTACAGTATATGTAAATAATTCACCAAACTTTAATAAATTTATAAAAACCTGTCTCAGAGACTAGATTTACTTTAGATATCGCTTACTGTGGTTGTAAATTAAAAGTGATAATATCTTTTATCATCAATAATTAATTATTAATAACACTTCTACAAGTAGAATATATAAATTTCTTGTGACCGGGTGGAAAAAGAAAACTTGCCAAGTCCCCATCATTAATGGAGAGAAAAAGTGAGTAAAGTAAAAAGACAACATGCCAAGTTCCCATCATTAATGGAGAGAAAAACTGGGTAAAGTTAAAAGACAAAATTGCAAGTCCCCATCGTTAATAGAGAGAAAAACTGGGTAAAGTTGTAAACTGTTGATTTAAGTGGGACCAAAAACATTTACAGAGAGAATATAAAACATATATGAAAAGATAAAAAATTGTTTTAAATAAAAAGACTAATACTCTGAAGGGTTCCAAAAAGTAAGAACAGTTAGACAAGAGAGTGTTTATTACACTTCTTGTTTAATCTAATAATTGATAAAGTTATCACAGTGGTATTTTGTTTTCCTTGCAAGGAAAACCTTTCTGTCATCATTCTCTCATAATTAAAAGATGAAAATTACCTTAAAAGAGTTTGTATAGCCATAGAATACTCTAATCGTGTCGGTGTCGGAAGAGAACAAGAGTTGGTTAAGAAGGGCCTGATAGATAAGATAAAAGAAAGGGATCTAACTCAAGATTGCATGAAGAAAGGATCCAGGTTGGTTCTCGAGTCTGCCACACCCGCACTTGCTATGAGTGAACCTATGAGGGTTATAGTAGAACAAGGTCAAAGAACAATAGAGGGACTGAAGGTGATAACACACGCAGATGATGTAAAGAAACAAAGGCATACCAAAATGAGCAAGGCCATTTTGGAAGGAAGGATTAGATACTAATTTGGAAAAAAGTAAGATATTGACAAAAATAAAGAATAAAAAAAAGCGATATTGTAAGGAAAAGATCACGAAAGAGTAGATGAAGGAAGTGATATCACCATAAGTTGTAAGATACTAAAGGATGTGGAAAAGTATTACATCGTAGTGAAGGATATAATATAAAAAAGAAAATTTACTAGGTTATAGTGATTGAAGGAAAGAAAATTTGTTTAAAGTTGTACTTTATAATATAGTTTAATAAGTTATGCTGTTTATCTTTATAAATAGCAGGATATGTGACCCGAATATCTATTTATTCCATAACACAAAATATAGTTTGCATGAGTTATAAGCATATATAAAAAATAGATTAACATTTTCTGCCCGACACTACCGTCAAAAGAGTGATGTACATATGAAATGACAGAAGTTTATTTTAGAAACATGGCAGAATTCAGCTCTACCGTTTAACAAATTACCTAAAACCGTTGTTTTTGAGTTTCAGAGCCTATGAACAAGTAAGAAACATTAGTTTGTATTTAAACTAAGGCCAACATAAACCTGATCCTGTTACACTTTTTCATACAAATTTGAGTTTGAGTAATTTCAAAGTTAGCAATGGAACAAAGTGTTTGTGTATATAGGATGCTAGGTGACTACCTCAGGTTAAAGCTGACTGTTCCAATATTAACGGATTTATAATAAAAGGAGTGCAGTTAATGTGATAATCTTTATCGTCACCCGGGATCATGAAATATACACCGATCCTATCTATTGGAACCATTGTATTCTCATTATATATAAAATCCAAAAAGCGTCTGTTTTCAAAGCTCCGTGCAGGTTATGCAACATCATCACTGCGCTGCACAAGAGGTTGCTTCTCAAAGGTGAAACAATAAAAATGTGTTGTTTTAGGGAATTCAAAATCTTGTGGGGGAAAAGACATGTTACAATTATCTTAATCGTTAATCTGAATCGTGTTAAATATTCAGTATTTCATTTGTACAAACTGGTGTTTTTAGAACGGGGTGTATAGTACTCTACTATTCAGTTTTAAACAATAATTATTTCCAGAAATCTAAAATTTATAAAATATTTTTACTGGAGGGAAGTTTACTCTTTATAGAATCTACCATTTAATATTTTAAACCATTATTCAAAATATCATACATTGAAACTGTTTGAAAATTTATATTTCAACTTGCAAATAGTAGTGTCCAGCTAACGATAGCTTGTTTTGTTTTATAGGATAAAATAATACGATACATGTTTTAACAGCATAATTTCAAATTAAGATAAAAATCAGCCACTACAGAAGGCTTGAAGTCACGTAGTTATGCGTGCACAGATCTTATGTTTAGATAACTTCATTTTTGTAGTATAGCTGGAGTTAGTTGCATTACTGTCAGAATTATATTTACAAATTGTGTTTTGATTTAGAGTTGTAAGTTAATCAGTGATTCTGACATTATAATCAGTCTATGGATGGGTTTTCTATTCTCTACAACCATTCTTAATCTCACCTCTTTCTTCTCAAAATGTAAAGATAACCTGATGCAATATTCGTTAATGTGTTCATATATATCTAAACTGTCATTTCATTTGTCGATATTGAGCATGAGGGTTTTATATGAGCATGGTTTTCCGATATGTATTAATAATTGTATTTCAGAGAGGTTAGTTTGCTCGTATAAACACAGCAAAGATGAAATCAAATTACAAGTTGTAACGTTAACAACAAATCACTGGTATAATATCTGGGAAAAGCAATTTAGTTTCCCAACCCTAAAGTGTATCTCTATAATAAAATTGTACATTTTGGATTACACCCTTGTGGAAACCCTTAGTCTAACGTTAGGGTAGGTTACATTGGATAATTTTTATATTTTTATTGAGACAAATTTTATGGACACGAGCGTAGAGAGTAGAAGTAGTCTAATACATGGAGAGATTTACAGACATACCGAGCGAAGGAGCGAGCGAGCAAGAGAGAGAGAGAGAGAGAGAGAGAGAGAGAGAGAGAGAGAGAGAGAGAGAGAGAGAGAGAGAGAGAGAGAGAGAGAGAGAGAGAGAGAGAGAGAGAGAGAGAGAGAGAGAGAGAGAGAGAGAGAGAGAGAGAGAGAGAGAGAGAGAGAGAGAGAGAGAGAGAGAGAGAGAGAGAGAGGGAGAGAGAGAGGGAGAGAGAGAGAGGGAGAGAGAGGGAGGGAGAGAGAGAGAGGGAGAGAGAGAGGGAGAGAGAGGGAGAGAGAGAGAGGGAGAGAGAGAGAGGGAGAGAGAGAGAGGGAGAGGGAGAGAGAGAGAGAGGGAGAGGGAGAGAGGGAGAGGGAGAGAGAGAGAGAGAGAGAGAGAGAGAGAGAGAGAGAGAGAGAGAGAGAGAGAGAGAGAGAGAGAGAGAGAGAAACATTCAGTCATCGTTTTCATAGGTGTTGTTTATTGCATTTTAATTCTGAAAATTTTTGAGTTTATTATTAGCCAATTGTTAAAATGTAAATTATACGTAGTTATGAAGAGGTCCTTTTGGAAACGCTACAACTGGACACTATGAAGTGTTCACTGATCCAATCCACACGCATTTTCGCCACCATTTTGTGACTGTGTTCCAGTGTAAACTATTTTATTAATGTAAAATCATTGTAGAATTCTTAAGCAGAAATATCCATAAGTAAATGTTAAAATACCATGCAATTTTAAAAATATATTATTTGAGGGTTATTGTCCCCCCCCCCCTTTGTATTGGAGTAGAGGTGTGACAATCCCGACTTATCCAGCTTGATCTACACCTTTCTTCATGTGGTCTTGGATAAAAACATTCTCGTTCATCAATTCTATCAGATTTCTTCTTCCCTTCAGACCCTGATAAAAATATTCAAGGGCTAAGAGTTTTTATCCATGGCGTTGGTGGCTGGAAAGGTTTTTTACTTTTAAACAAAACAACCCAAAAGTTCCAAAATTGCTTCCAAAAATGTTGTGATAACTTTAAAACGTACATACAACAAAGCCCAAATAAGTAATAAGCAAAGTTTTTTAACATAATTATGATTGTTTCAAAATTATTGATTGTCGATTTAAAAATTTAAAAAATAAAGTTATTTGAACATAATTATTTAACTAAAGTTGCGTAACGCTCCAAAATAGTTCATTTTCTAAACCTTTAAATTTCTCACCCAATTACAACTTAAGTTGTAATTACAAATTAAAACTCAAAATATAAACAAAATATCAGAGTTTACATTTTAAATTTCAGTTAAATTTACTTTGTATACTACTCTAACTAGTTGAGTTTTTAAAATTATATTTTTACAATATTTGTTTCTTATCTAGATTCTAACATATTAGACAATAATAACTCATTTTATGATACTTAATGATTTGTACATAATAATACCAAAGTTGTGGTCTGCAATCAAGCACAAATATCAAAAATACAATGTCAGCGTTTCAGCTTTACATCGAGTATTTTAGTTGGTGGGAAAGTTCATGCAAAGTTATGTTAAACAATGTATGCTGACCTCATCAACTGAAGCAATAATTACGTTATAAATCCTGCCTCAGCTTAGCTTATCATATATTTATATAAATCTGTAGAAGGCAGAGAGTTGAGGGGAGGGGTTATTTATCATTGCCAAAGCAACTGTTTATCTTGGTTTATCTACGGTATCTCAGTTCTGCAGTTCATTGAGTTATTTTATTTTTAAAGGTTGGCAATAGATTGATTACATTTTAATGTATATTCTCTAAAGGCACTTTTCCAAAAGAAAAACTAATATGTTTTATTCATATATTGCACTAAAATTATTTCTATTTACTGTTATCTGGGGTGGAGTGTGCAGTAATGGGTTGCATTAAATGGTTTGTTTTTTTCTCTTCAAAAAAAGGAAACCTTTAAACTGGCATTGTTGGCAAACGAAGTACCTTTCTTCCCCTTTACCTTATGTAAACGTTTGTTTTGTTGTAAACCATTAACGAAAATGATTTTTTTTAAAATTATTAGTACTAAATAAAATTTTGTAGTTGGTACAACTGCTCGCGAAAGTAATTCTACATATTTTAATCTAATCCATAACGTTATAAATTCAATTAATCGAGAGACATAAGCTAGGATAGAATAGATTATTTGCCTACGTAAATAATATTGTAAAAAGTAACTTTTTAGGTAGCTATGCGATTTAAATTGTCACTTCTCTGATTAAGCGTGATAATAGGATCACAGGTTCAAATCTCATAAGGTTATATGATTTTTTTTTTTTTTTTTTAGCAATTTAATTATTTTCAAAATATTATTATAAGTAAGGTGAAGGCCAAAGGGGGTTGGCATCAATGAAAGTTGGCATTGGTAAACTTCAATTGTACTGAAAACAAAGAATTGGGGGGGACGCTGTTATAAGAGAGTAGAAGCGTCAAAATCACCACTCAACTACTATGAAAAAGTAACTATTTCTATGCACAATAGTAGCTATAAGGTTTAAATTGTCACCTCTCTCATCAAGAGTAACACTATGATTGCGGGTTTGCATTATAATAGGAATAAAATATTATATCTATGAAATTTAGTACTTTTCAAACTCTGGTAAGAAGAAGCAGGGTTTATAAAAATGTAGTTAATATTAGTGGAATTTCATGTTATTGCATAGAATTAAACTGCATTGAATAAATTTTACGATAACTTAACTCTTTCTGACAAATGGCTGACTATAAAATTAAGGAACAAACAACAAGTATTACGGCAGTCAAAATCTCCTTCTTTTCTAAACTCAGTAAATCTCCCATTTAGATAATCTCCAATGAATAAGTCTTGGAAACATAGTCGTTGGACGTGAAGAGAGCGTTCTTCTCTCTGAATTTAAATTACCCTTAAAATATGTAAATAGAGTTTAGCTATAAAACCAAGAGAAGTGCTTTGAGATTTATTTCTGTATTTAATCATTAGTTAACTGAGACAAGTTAAATAAGGTTGCGCGCGCATCCAAACGGAAGGATATGTTAATTGTCAAAGCGAAAGGATTCTTGCTATTGTGATTACCTTTGCGGAGAGGTCGACAACTGAGACAATCAAATGTGCACCGATCATATACATTGGAGTAATTTAGTAGTATTGTTACCATCTGGTACATAAAGGGTGTTAGGAACGTAAGGAGACGGTTTGATTCGTTTAAACATCAGAATAGAAACGTACATTCTACTGTATTGGTCAAATAAATGGTTCTACTATTATATAATTTCCACAACAGTTGAGAAACAAATATCTTCAATCATGTTTTCAAGAAGTGCAATTATAACAATTTAAAAATGTGTTATTTTGAATCCTATAACAAACAATATGAAAAGGTCGGGAAGACCTGATAGATGTGAAACATCAATTCATGGTCAACTTAATCTTCACGGTATACGTGACTCAAAGAGAAACTACAGGGAACGTTTGAACATCCATAGCGAAGGTAAACATGAGTCGCTCTTACTCCCGTACCGCCGCATTAGATGTTTCACATTAAAAAATATAGATCTGAACATTTTAACTTACACCCCCTTCAGGGGCCCTGTTTTTGAATGGGGGTAAATAGATTGTATACAAAAATATTCTTCTAGTTGACAGATGTAATCCAATTTCTTTGTTTACTGTTAATTATAAAACTTATATCCAAAAGAAACTATATTGTGTGTTGAGCCCCGTTACAAATGCACAGTCACGTACAACAAGTTGCATCTAAGAAATTTTATGGTGAACAAGTAAATAGTGTTATTTTTATTAAATACAAAAACTTATAATGGAAAGAGAGAGTGGGAATAAAAGCTGATTCTTTTGTAATTTTGGATAGATGTTGTTTTCACTTACCCAGTATTGTTATTCACATTTGTTAGTAACTCAAAGATCAAAGGTTTAGTTGTCTCTTTTGAATACAAAATGGAACACGATGTTGTTTAGACCATATTTTGAATAGAGATAGGCAAAATTTAATTAATTATTAGATATTTTTCTTGAAAATTGAGGTTAAACTGCTGGATTTATTGTGTTATATAATGTTTTAAAAAAATCCATTGTCAAGTTATAAAAAATACTGGAGTTCCGACACTTACACATAATATGTATTTTCCCATTTAAGAGAGAAACAACGAATTTCAAATTGGTCTTTTTTGAACACTTAGAACTATGATGCTCAGGGAAAACAACTCTTCGAAATCATGTATAAATGAGTGCCTATTCAAGGAAATAAAAAATAAATAAATCATTTTTAAAATTAAAATACCACCCAAATAACTGTAAGCTATAAAAACACTATCAACTGTAAGGAAATAATATTCTGATATAAAAGGAAGATTAATATCAAAACTTCCTAGAACAATATAAAAATGATTTTCATCCTCAATAGGGAGTAGTTAATAGCAAAATAAATTCCGTTAGAAAGGAGAAAAATCCAATTAATAGAATTATGTTGATGAAAATTCTTTGTAACCCCGAGGTAATGCGAGGGAATTGAATTATTTATTTCCAAACGCTACATCTGATATAAAAATCTGTTAATTATAATTTAATAAGCTTCTTCGTGCTGTATTTTCTTCAAACAGTTACACAAAATGCTGTGTTCTTTACTCCAATATTTCCAGATGAAAGAATTGATTTAATAAAATATATAACTGTTGATATTCCATTACAAAAATAAAAGGTAAAGAGACGTTATTAAAGAAAATTAAGAACAAAATGTGTAACCAAATATTAGGTTTAGTTTAATTTTTTAATATTTTGATCATGCTGCATAAATTCTGTAAATTTATTTGGTAAAAACCAATTCTAATATCTAGATCTACGGGAACCGCTTGGGCCTACATCCAGAGTTGTGATGTAAAAATTATGAAATTAAAACTGTTCCAAAGAAACTTCCACTACTAGGTAAGAACAAGAAAAACAAAGTTTGTGAAAGTAAGACCATAAATAGTTGAAAATGTACTTAATAACAACTATGGGCAAATCATTTTTGTTTTGTTTCGCTTACAGACATAGTAATGCTTTTATAACAAACATTACCAAATTGCTGACATGACGAGTTTACTGATCGGGGAAATTTATTTCTAGATGGAAGATTTGTTTTCTTGTTTACCTAACCTAACCTAACCTAACCTAACCTAACCTAACCTAACCTAACATAACCTAACATAACCTAACCTAACCTAACCTAACCTAACCTAACCCAACCTAACCTAACCTAACCTAACCCAACCTAACCTAACCTAACCTAACCTAACCTAACCTAACCTAACCTAACCTAACCTAACCTAACCTAACCTAACCTAACCTAACATAACCTAACCTAACCTAACCTAACCTAACCCAACCTAACCTAACCTAAACCAACCTAACCTAACCTAACCTAACCTAACCTAACCTAACCTAACCTAACCTAACCCAACCTAACCCAACCTAACCTAACCTAACCTAACCTAACCTAACCTAACCTAACCTAACCTAACCCAACCTAACCTAACCTAACCTAACCTAACCTAACCTAATCACCTTATTAATCAAGGGAAGAGTATAAAATAAAGACCCGTTGCTCTTGAATACTAGAGGCAGGTCGGAAGAGAACAAACGTTGGTCAAGTGAGCCGTGTTAAGAAGGACAGATCTAACCCAAGACTACATGAAGAAAGTTGTAGACCTAGCTAGGTTCCTAGGGATTGTCTCTAAATTGAGCCTCTGAGGGATAAATGGCGGATTATTACTATTAAAAAAGATATAACGGATTACTAACGATTTTTATAAAGTGGTGAATTAGACAAAACGTTAAATAACTAAAAATAATCATCACTAGCAAAAGTTCTTTTCGGATTGTCTTTTTTTCACAATGTAATATTACAAATTCCACCATTTTCCTGGTAGAGTTGCGTCTATGTCTCCGAGTTACAACGATTGTGCTCTTTATTTATCAAGTACAATGTACACACTTGCAGTTTGAGCAAACAGAACGTCATTATTGTCCGAGATATCGAGACAAACTTGCATAATTCATGAAGCAAGCTTTGTAATACTCATCAGTGTGCAGATCGTAGATAAAGTGTGGAAGTGAAATGGTGACGTCAGGAAGAATAGATTGCTTACATTATTTACTTGTCTTAACAAGGAATTGTGTACAAAGTTTTATCAAAAGAAAAATACAAACATTTACCTACTGATAGTTGTGTTGGTTCAGTTATCAAAACACAGTTTTTTTTTAATATAACAAAAGGATAAAATAAAGCAAAAGCTTAAAGTTTCAAATATTTTAATAGTATAAATGAGCTACAATTGTTTCGCCTTGCGGCATCATCGGGCAACTGATAATTTACAGGTATAGACAACTATTTAAACATAAGTAACAGGAAACTGAAATACAATAGAGAAATCGGGAAAGATAGGGAGGGGGGTGACCTAGCAGGTAGGTAAAGGTTAATGAACTATGTTACGGATGGGTTTTAGAAGAGGTGACGAATTTAATACAATTTGGTCATTTAAGTTGAGAATAGGCATAAGTGAAATAGATCTATTTATTCCTAAACATTCTAAATTATTTAATCTATTGCTTTTATTTTCTATATGTAAGAGTTTAACATTCGATTTCGGATCAAAACTATGACCCGAGTCCAAAAGGTGGTTAGCAAAGTTAGAGTTTCTATAGCCATGTTTCCAGCTATTTAGCCTACATGTTCTTTAATTCTAACTTTTATAGATCTACCTGATTAACCTATGTACTCAGAGTCACAATCTTGACAAGATATTTTATAAACTCCACTATTTTCTAACATTTCTTTTTTATCTTTATTATTGACCAACATTTTCCCTAGATTTTTATTACAATAAAAGGCAACTTTACGATTACATTTAGTAGAAATAAGGTTACTGATTTTATAACTAGTTCTGTTGATATAAGATAATTTACAATATCTAACTATTTCAATGCTCTCGTTATGGGAAGAGTAGACTAAATTTTCAGCTTTACGCTTTAACTTTTTCTTAAAATATTATCTATTAAACTAACATATACTTATTATTAACAGCAATTTGTTTAACGACATTCAGTTCATCATGAAAGTCATTAGGTGAAAGAGGTATACTAATAAGTCTATGTACCAAGCTGTGAAAAGCAGCATGTTTATGGTGGTTAGAATCAGCAGGTATAACTGTATCTGTATAAGTAGGTTTTCTGAAATTTTTTAATTTATGATAACTATCACTGATATTAATGTTAAGGTCCAAGAAATTAATGCTGTTATTGTTACCTACTTCCATAGTGAACTGAATGTTGCTATTTACAGAATTTATGGTTTTAAGGAGAGAGTCTAACTGTCTATTAGTGCCACTAAACAAATACTTTAAGCTTTTGCTTTATTTTATCCTTGAATATGGAGTTTCAACAAGAAATATCTGCTATTACATTAAAGTTCATATAACAAAACACACAATAATTTTTTTGGAGGAAACCACCTCACTAGGAAGTAACCAATATTCCACTCTAAACTTTTGTTGATTTTATAAAATTATTTTTATTTTACATTTCTATTTCGAAAAGGTATTTTAAGGATTTACATAGTTTTTATAGTTAATACAATTTTTCTAAATGTGTGTTTTCTGTGCAGGTGGAAACCAACCAAATCCATCAACTTATATTCAAGGCAACCACCGTTTATTTATAGTGAGCCCTCCCTCCGTCATATCTGAGATTGGAATGAACTAAACTGCACAGAATATACCTTGTGTCCTGGATGACATTTGAACCCATCATCAGATCAAAGAAGAGAAACCTTTAACTAACGAGCAACCAAAACACTTTTTTCTTTCACATTATTTACTTAGTAAAATCCCTACTCTAGTACAATCGAATTACAAAGTAGTTACAATAATATTTCAAGTGAAAAATATACGACCTAGACTGGGAATCGAACGCAGGACCTTTGGCTTTACGCGCCAATGCTCTACCAACTGAGTTATCCTAGTCGCTAGAGCATTGGCACGTAAAGCAAAAGGTCCTGGGTTCGATTCCCAGTCTAGATCGTATATTTTTCACTTGAAATATTATTGTATATTCAATACTTGCTAGTAAAAACGTATAAGCGGAAAAATCATATAATTAAAAAAATCAATACAAAGTAGTTTCTTGCAGCATAGTGGTTGAGTAAGTTGGGCAAGTTACGTCACTTTTTTTCATTCCGCATTCTATTGCTTCACTGAGCTTTAACCTAATTTGTAAATTACGCTGTACCAGTCACATATTTTGTTTTACAAATCATCGTTGACTGCATAAAGTCTACAACGAACTGCCTTGAAACTTGTATATGTAAACAGTGGTGTTTTCAATTTCACCAGGATATTTATTTCAAAGTGGAAAAATTAAAAAAATAGTTCCAATAAACGCAAGTCGGGAATTCTTATTTTTGAATTATCCGCCATTTTTTTTTTTTTTTTTTTTTTTTTTTTTACTAAGCACATAATCTTTGGACATAGACAAAATATTGAGCTTAAATTTGGTTTACATATTTCTTACGTAACCATTTACCCCTGCACAAAATACCAAAACGTTCATTTGTATACTTTGAAAATGGCAGCCATATAAATTTTTTTAATATCAAATATCTGTAAATCATATTTTTTTGGTAGTTATGTTATCTATATGTTTGTCAAATTAATAGAAATTGTGTTTTCACTTTTTAGCTGATAACTTTGTTATTTTTTGAGCTACGGAAAAAAATAGAAAAAACCGTTGTTTGTCATTAAAAGTCACTTTTTTTACTCCTGAAATGTTTTTGTAAAGTTAGGGGTTTTAGAGATATTTGACATTGAACTTTTTAAATGGTTGCCATTTTGAAAATATACAAAAGTTTAGATTTTTTGTACAGAGGTAACAAATATGAGTTCAATATCTTTTCTATTTCCAAAAATATTATGTGTTAAATAAATAAAAAATAAAAATGGCGAATAATTCGAAATCTAAGCATTTCCAGACTTATGTTTATTGGAACTTTTTTTTCCTTATTTTCATCTATAGAATATCCTGTTGAATATTGGGACATTATTTTCTAGACACTCGATTTTCAAGAAGAATTTAAACGATAATATTAAATTTTTCGCAGGTTTGAAGCAAGTAAGTCTTTGCATTGTTCAAGATTTATATAAATGTTTAAAGTTTTGTCAGAAATTAAAACTACAAATGTTCCTTGCCGTTTTTCTTCCGAAGGTAAATCAACAGAACCCGAAGTTTAGAACAATGTGTTTCCCTTTAATTTATTATACAAATAAAATACTTCCTTCAACCGCCCCATTTAATTCTATCGCGACTCTAATGAAACACTTTGAAAGGAATTACAATTCCTTTAGGGTTGAATAAGGCATTTTATGTTTAGTCTAATTCCATAGGTTATTACAGTCGTTTCTTTATAATTAAGTGTCCCATGAGAGAATAGCTTAACTTGGAAGAGATGTGGGAGGTAAAATAAGGTTAATACAGAGGAAATACTAAACCAACAATATTATTCATCGCAGAAAAGTCAGTTCAATAATTGTTAAGAACTAAAGATGCTGACTATGAAAAAATTATCCTATTTAAATAGTACTAAAACCTCTTTCCATTGCGTAAAACCAAAATAAATGTCAAAAATCACAATTTATTTATTCAATTTTTTATTAAAATTATACTGTTATCTCTTTACTTTCTCATGGGTTTGGGTCATTATTATATAAATTAAAATTTGAACAAAATCAAAAAATTAAAAAAAAAAAAACATTACCTTAGCCGCTGTCATTAACATTTTTGTATCATATTACAAAAGTGTGTTATATTTCTTAGAATGTTAATTTTTGCGCTTTTGGTATAGATAATGGTGAAAGTTCATGTATCATTGATAGGTTTTAATTAAATAGATTTTTTTTTTAAGCTCTAGGAAATTTAAATATTTATCAACAGTGTTCAGTAGCGTTTTAAAATCCACCCGAATTTTATTTATTAGCCAAAATTTATACCCAAATTATATTTTTGAATAAATTTCTTGTATATACAAATTTACAAAAGTGTTTTAATTAAATGTACTAGTTGTGATGCAATAAAAATGAGACATATTCATTCATTTTTTTTTTTTTTTTTTTTTTTTTTTTACAATTCAAAAATTATCTGTAAATGAAGTTTAATTTATTAAACTGCATCAACTTTATAAATTGTAATTATATTTCTGTAAATTTTGTTACTGTAGATAAAAAAACAAAAAAAAATAAGATAATAAAATAAATAAAAAAAAACAGTAGAGTAGATTTTGAAAACTACGTGCCGATAACTTACGAACCAGTAAATTTAAGATGGCGGCAAATACTTTAAGTTTTTATCATTTGAAGAAAATTTGATACACCGTGATGTGTCTGTAGTTCTGGCTACAGACTTCAGCAGACACAAAATTGCTGTATACGTTTTATATTCAACTTAAAACTAAATGTCTAAGTTACTCATTATTATTAAAAACATTTTAAAACTTAACTACCTTACGTTCCTACCACATTCTTATAACATTCTGTTCTACAATGGAGTGGCTGGATATGGCAGAAAAGTTTGTCTACTCATCGGAAATCAGTAGGCCTACAATGAGCACAAGATGATGCTCCACTACACTTACTATACCGCCGCACCTTACTGTAATGTATAATAAATCTTTTACTGTGTCCACTTGTCATTTGTCTTTCAGATGCAATTGAGACAATTGACTGTCGTGTCCGGTTTACAAAACTGTTAAAATCTTTTTTTATGGATGAAATGAAGAATGCATCTGAGTTGTGAAGTGTAATTAAGTAGCTTGTCTAATTATATTATTTCTATGAATTAATGTTGATTTATTTTACAAGTTAACAATAAATTGGTTATACTTCAAAACATAATATTGGTATTGGTTGCAAAATTAATCTCTACAAAATCTAACTTAATACGTAGCAGATACAATTAGCCGACAAATATAACTATTGATTAGAATAGGCAATATGATTACTCAGACACTGTGAAAAAAGTAACTATTTACAAACGTTCTGGTAGCCAAGTATTTTAAGTCGTCTCATCTCACATTAAAACAGACACTGTGAAAAAGTAACTATTTACAAACGTTCTGGTAGCTAAGTCTTTTAAGTCGTCTCATCTCACATTAAAACAGACACTGTGAAAAAGTAACTATTTACAAACGTTCTGGTAGCTAAGTCTTTTAAGTCGTCTCATCTCACATTAAAACAGACACTGTGAAAAAGTAACTATTTACAAACGTTCTGGTAGCCAAGTCTTTTAAGTCGTCTCATCTCACATTAAAACAGACACTGTGAAAAAAAAATTACAAAAGTTCTGGTAACCAAGTGGTTTAAGTCGTCTCATCTCATATTAAGAACGGTTAGACGATTGTGAGTTCAAATCCTACGAGGGACACAAGATTTTATCTGTGCAAATAAATAAATAAAAGTTGCTTGCCATAAATATAGGTTAAAGTTGTTAGTTCCAATTAAATTCACTGATAAACACCAATCTTTGGTTTAAAACGCTTTAACAATATCCAACTTCGTATTGTCAAATTAGTACCTAGAAAATATAGAAACAACTTCTTATCAAAAACAAATTTTCCGGTTAATTAGCCGTAATGCGTTATTATAAGGTCATTCGGTTAAACTGTTAACAGAGGATATAAATGTTGTTTACCTCGAAAAAATCGCTAGTCGGTTGAGAGCTTTCTTTTAATGATGTATTTCTAAGTTCTTTGGAAACATGATTTTAAAGCGAAAGTTGGTAGATTTAAAGTTCACAGAAATATTTAATTTTATTTACAAGGTACTTTATCGTACTTTCTATTGAGAAAACAAATGATTGACTACAACGTATAAGAACGACTTAAGCAACATTACTGCAATCAAAATTTCTTTCTTTTCTAAATCCAGTACATCTTCCATCAAAATAATCTCCAATGAATAATTGTTCGCATTTTAAGGAAACATCGTCGTTGAAAGTGAAGGATGGCGTGACTAAAGCGTTCTTCTCTCTGCATTTAAATTATCCTTAAAATAGAGTTTAGCTATAAAAGTATGGGAATTCTAATAGTCAGAGGGACGAGGATCCTTGCTATTATTATTATCCTCGCGGGAACGTCAACATCAGAGACAATCAATGTCTTGTCAACATGTTTCCAGAGTGTTAAGAAAGTCTGGAAACAGTTTGATTACGTTAAACAACTAACATAAAAGAAACCAACATTAAACTGTACCTATTGATCAAATTGAACTATATTTTGCTGCACAAATCGATACCAAACCAAATACTTTTCCCAATGGAGTTTTAAATCAAAATTGCAATATGTAAATATATATATTTTTATTACTGAAATTCATAAAAACGAATTTTTAATTTAATTGTACTGTAATGTTCTTTAAAATAATTTTAACCGTTTATGAGATCATTTCTATTAAAAGCTGTTACTTTTCCGTTCCAAAATAAATAATATTTTAAAGAATAAAATTAACCTACTATTCAATAATTTAATTAGTTTAGTTGAACATTTTTATTTAATTTGCGAGAATTCAAATACCGATGTTACAAACAATATTATCAGTTAAACATTTATAACCAAGAGAGGTTAGTTCGATATTCAATAGTTTCGGCTAAAAGCTCAATTTTGCTTCTATTTTGTAGTTTCCACAATTTTAGAGAACCACTATCTGCCGTAGCTTGTTTTAAAGAAGTAGCCTACAATACAAACAATCATTTATAAAATGTGTTATATTACAACCAATAATACAAAATATCGATTCGAAAAGTTACACTTACGCCCACTGCAGTGATTATGAGTGGGGGACTTTTGTATACAAAACTTGTTATTCTACTTTACCAGCAGGTGTAGATCAATTTTGTTTTACAACTGTTAAACGTAACAACCTACAGTATATCCAAACCAATGTTATTCATAACTACTATGTAAACAACTTAATATGCAATGCAGTCATGTACAACAAGTTGCGTTCAAGAAATTGTAGGGTGAACTAACAAATTGTGTTATTTTTATTGAATACAAGACTTTGTAATGGAAAGAGAGTGAGAAAGAGGAGCTGATTTTGTAATTGTTGATAGATATTGTTTTTACATACCCAGTATTACCCAGATTGTTACTTACGTTTATTAGCAACTCACGGACTCGATCAAAGGTTTGATTGTCCCTCATGAATACAAAATGGTTCACAAGATTGATTAGTCTTTATTTTTATCAGAGATAGAAAGAATTTAATTGTTAGACCCTGTAAATTTAGGTTAAATTAGTTATTATTTATTTATTTTTTTTTAACATTGTTTATGTTTTACCAAATTGTGTGGAAGTAAGACCATACGTATGGAAGAATCTACTAAAGATAATTTAGTGTTTATTTTTGTTGTTTAAAAAAAATGATGCTTATAAACTAACATTATCAAATTTCGGTTTAATGTGCAAATTATTGTGGTTTCTCTGACCTGAATGAGTTTCTTGATCAGAAAAATTCAGTTTCTAAATGGCGGAATTATTTTCTTGTTCTTTAAATGACAAAAATCTCTCGGTAATTATCGCCTTATAAAAAAAAGAGGAAAGGAGTGTAAAATGAAGACTATTAATCTTCAAATAACTTACTATAATAAAGTCAGAGTCTAAAGAGAACAAGAGTTGGTCAAAGAAAAGTAATAAAAAAGAGTGTTGATCTATTACATGTTGATCTAGCTAGGGTTTTGTGTACTCGTAAACAATATAGTGGGTTCCTGTGAGATAAATTGCGGATTACTAATGCGGACTATATAAAAGGAAATTGATTTCTACAGAAATAAATTTTTGTTCAATTTGGTTTCTAAAGTTTAATTTGGTTTGTTTCATCAAACGTCTAGTAACAAAACAAAAATTATTAAAAAATGAATTTTACTTCTTTTTCACAATGTAAAAGCATAGATCATACCATTTCCTCGGTAGTAACATTGTGTGTTTTGTGTGTCTAGCAGGTACAATGTTTGTACACTTTATCAAGGACAATGTACATATATACAGCTTCAGCAAAGAGAAAACCATTATTTTGCCAATATATCGAGAGAAATTTACACAATTAATGAAACATGCTTTGTATACTCATAAGTTTGTATACTTTTTTTTAAATGAAAATCTTTATTATTTCTTCCATTATAAAATACAAAATTCAATACCACATTTTACATATGCATAAAAGAAATAATAACCACCTAGGTTATTTACCTGTGAAGGTGGATTTAATATTCTTAAGGATCACTAGAGTTTCAATGAGTATTGGAAGGCAGCGAACCAGCCAAATAATAATATAATAAACACACAAAACAAAATAACAAAGCACTAAAACAGATGATTAACTCTTCTGAATTACACTTCATTCACTTTACTTACTATACAACATAATACTAACATTTCTAATTAATAGTATTGAAAAAATAATCAATATTTTCTATCTCGAGTAAATACTCCCACAAACTCTTGGCAAATTGAACTCTGTTACAAGAAGATTTTATGTTTAAAGGCAGACAGTTAAAAAATTTTGGTGCTAGAAATATATAAAACTTTTTAAAATGTGACAAGTTAGGCATGGGGATAGTTCTTTCAAATCTGTTTCTTATTGCGCCTATTCTATTTTTCCTGCCTGTATTACCATTTCCACTTCTATCAAAAAACATACGCAAAACCTTAAACACATAAAAACTCCTGAGAGGTAGAATTTTTAAACATTTAAAAAGAGGTGCTGTATGTTCTATTCTTTTCTTGTGCATAATTAATCTTATAAAAGCTTTTTGAATAGTTATTAATGGCTTTAAATTCGTAGCGTACGCCCCTCCCCATACTATTAACCCATATTCTATATTTGAGTTTACTATTGCATAATATACTGTTCTGAGAAGCTGTTTATTACATACAAAGGATAACATATAAACAACCCTAATGCGCTTAATTAATTTATTTTTCAAGTAATTAATTTGACTTTTCCAATTAATTTTTTCATCAACATATAGTCCCAAATACTTAATTTTCTTAACCTGTTCAATTTCTGAGCAACTGCATTTTGAATTAGAACAACTTATTTCATGGTATTTTAATGGACTATTAAAAGCGACTGGCCTAGTCAAATTAAATATAATATATTTGGTTTTAGGGCTCATTATCATGAAATTGTTAGTAAACCACCATCGTAGAGCCCTAATGTCAGACTGCATATTCAACCGTAAATCGTTAAGTGTATCGCTTTATAATACAATGCCGTGTCATCGGCAAAGGAAACTAATTTCCCTCGAAAACGTCCATTACATAAAGTATTTACATATATTAAAAATAGTGGGCCAGAGAGAACTCAACCAAATTTGTTTGTATACTGTAGGTATATACAAACAAAATGGCCGCGATGAGAAGAAAAGAGTGTTTCCATTATTGACTTGTCTCAATGAATAACTATCAATAAAGTTGTATCACAAGAAAATACAATCACGGTGTTTTAAACGCAACTAAACACCTTTTTTTTTCATTTTTATAAGGCGTATTTTGAACATACGTCGTACGCTGTACATGTAAAATACAATTAGAATACATTTTACTTTTAATATTATATAACCTAAAAGAGTAGGCCTAACTTAAGCGAAGGGAGCACAATTCAATTTAAACGAAGACTCTGCCTGGACGGAATTTAGCTTTTAACTTTCTTCTACACTAGACTATCGTCAATGACTACATAAATACTATAGTATTTATGTAGTCATTGCTATCGTTGACTTTTTTAAAATATTGTTATTATTATTTTCTATTGAAAAATTATATATTAATGTTTAATACAGCACTTCTTTACTCTAGTAGAAATTGGAGGACACGAACTTTAGAGGTTATAAAGTAATTCAGCCCTATATCAAATGTTTTACAATTTGATAATATGATTACGGCGTAGGGTAGGCAATCTAACCACATCACTCAAATATCATTGAAGTGCTGCTAATTTCATAGAATTGCATTTTTGGATTAGCTTGTGTTTCCAGCTAACTACAAATTTTCAGTTATAAAGTAAATAATTTGTTGGGCGTCGTCATGTTACTTGCCCAGCCACACCATGCAATGTAATACAAACAGATTCTCTAAATGTAGGACCCAAAAGTTGGTCTATTATATTGAAATTGCAGAAATTTCAAATTGAATTGGTAGAGCAAGGCATACTAAGGTAAGTAATTTGTTGTTTAGATGTGATATATAGCCACATAATAAGTTTCATTAAAGTCAGTTCACATATTTTATCTGTAGAGCGTTGGACAGACAAAAAATACTTTTTTTTTTTATCTCGGAGGACATCAGAATCGATATTTCCGTTAAAAACTGGACAACGATTTTAAGCCGCAATACGTAACTTACTCTGTAAGTTTTTTTTTTTTTTTTTGAGTCCATCCATGTCAGCGTATTATTTGAACAGAGAATAAATTTTTATTTATAGGAGAAAGTTCATGTAGGATGACCACATAAAATAATCTAATTTAATTACGTTTCAAATCCAGCCTCAGTTGTCTTATTAAATATTTATTTAAATCTGCAAATAGTATAAAGTTGAGGGAAGGGGTTATTTATCCTTTGGCAAAGAAATTTCCACTTCCCTTTCAACATCTCTCTCTCTCTCTCTCTCTCTCTCTCTCTCTCTCTCTCTCTCTCTCTCTCTCTCTCTCTCTCTCTCTCTCTCTCTCTCTCTCTCTCCTTCTCTGAGTTCTATATCTTATTTCTGTATTATTTGATTTATTTCACTTTACAAGATGGCAATATATTGGTTATACTTCAAAATAGAATGAATCTATCATTGCTTGCATATTTAATCTCTACAAAATCTAACCTAATTTAATACGTTGCAGATTCAATTTGGCGACAACAATAAATATTGATTAGAAGAGGGAATAGGGAATATTGATTACACAGAGACTGTACAAAAAGTAACTATTTACAAACGTTCTGGTAGCCAAGACGTTTAAGTTATCACTTCTCACATTAAAACAGACACTGTCCAAAAAGTAACTATTTACAAACGTTCTGGTAGCCAAGACGTTTAAGTTATCACTTCTCACATTAAAACAGACTCTGTTCAAAAAGTAACTATTTACAAATATTCTGGTAGCCAAGTCGTTTAAGTTATCACTTCTCACATTAAAACAGACACTGCGCAAAATATAACTATTTACAAACGTTCTGGTAGCTAAGTCGTTTACATCGTCACTTCTCGTATTCACAACGGTAAGACGATTGTGTGAAGAATCCTACACGGAACACAAGATTTTGTTCTGTGGAATTTAGTCATTTCCAAATACAAAATCTTAAGACGGTGGGGGGGGGGAGGCACATTCAATAAACATTGGTTGGCGTAAGTCGAGGTTAAACTTGTTACTTCAAATTAAATTCACTGCAAACTGTCATGTTTTGTTTTACAGTTTTACAATATCCAACTTTCTATGGACAAATAAGTGACTTCGTCATATAGAACTGACTTTATAAAACAACAAATATTCCTGTTAGTTAACCGTAATGCGTCATTACAAAATCAAAATTAAAGAAAAACAACAGTTTTTCATCTCGAAAAAATCGGTCAGTAATTACCTCGTTGGTAATGACCTTCCATTTATCTGTGTACAGATATTTTAACTATTTGATTTTTCCGCTTATACGTTTTTTATTAGCAAATATTGAATTTACAATAATATTTCAAGTGAAAAATATACGACCTAGATTGAGAATCGAACCCAGGACCTTTGGCTTTACGCGCCAATGCTCTACCATTGAGCTATCCTAGTCGCTTCCCAATACAGGGCGTAGACCTCTCACTTGACTTTAGTTGCTGCAATTTTGAGTTTCCAATTAATTACCTCGCATATGCGACATTGAAATTAATTTTCACTCATTTTTCAGCCCTTACGCATGTATTTATAGATATTTTAACTATTTGGATAAATAGTTAAAATATCTATAAATACATGCGTAAGGGCTGAAAAATGAGTGAAAATTAATTTCAATGTCGCATATGCGAGGTAATTAATTGGAAACTCAAAATTGCAGCAACTAAAGTCAAGTGAGAGGTCTACGCCCTGTATTGGGAAGCGACTAGGATAGCTCAATGGTAGAGCATTGGCGCGTAAAGCCAAAGGTCCTGGGTTCGATTCTCAATCTAGGTCGTATATTTTTCACTTGAAATATTATTGTATCTGTGTACGTCCTAAATTCTTGGGAAACATGTTTTTTTTGCAAATTAGTTCTTCCCAAACTCTTTTAAAGCGGAAGGACGGCCCAGTATAAATAAACAGTAGCTGTCACTAGTAGTTAACGTAATTAGGAAGAATTAAACTGTACAGAAAACATTTAATTCATTTAGAACAAGGTTAAAATATGGAATTTTCTATGGACAAATGATAGACTACAGCATTTAACGACCTAAGCAATATAACGGGTTGAATATAATTCCTGATGAATAATAATTCGCTTTTTATGGAAACGTCGTTGGACGTGAAGAATGGCGCGTCTAAAGCGTTCTTCTCTCTGAATTTAAATTATCCTTAAAATATGTAAATAAGGTTTAACTATAAAACCAAGGCAAGTGCTTTGAGAGTTTCATTTAGTCATTAATTAACTGAGACAACAAGTTAAACAGGAGGACGCGTGCATCCACGCGGGAAACAAATGTACTAATTGTCTCCGTGGAAGCCAACACTCGTAAAAACCTACACTTACTGTAAGCACGATAACAATCAAAGAACTAAACCGATTTGAGACAAATTTGAGATAAAAGTACGAAGGTTGATACAAGAGTTTGTGAAAAAAAGCTGTTGGTAAATTTAAAAATTATTTTTTATTCACGTTTTACAGTTACCACATTTTGAAAGATTTAGATTGCATCGAGAAAAATCTTGTTTCTGGTTGGATTGAAATCTATGACTTTAGTAACTTAAGCTCAGACAAGTGACGATATAAATCACTTGGTGACCAGAAAAATTAGAAATATTCTGGTTTTTAAAGTTAATTGTTAAAATTGGATCAATTGTTCACTCAAATGTGTTGTTCCTTTCTCTTATAATTAATAAACGACATTTCACAAGTATGGGTTTTGTTATCTTTGTATTAGTATTTTATATGTCTCTTAGAACAGTTCATAGTTTTGTAAGAAACGTCAAAGATAAAAGGGAAAAAAGGCAAAAATCATAATACAATTATTGACTATTAGGCTAAAAAGAACAAACAACATTTAAACTATTAAAAATTATCATTATAAAAAATAATTTCAACGAAGCACAAACAACATTAAAATTATTAAAAATCATTATCACAAACAAAAAACTTAAACACATTCATGTCTGTGCCCAGTCACAGAAATACCTCAAGAGTACTTTTACCTGATAAACTCCTCCACTGGGTAAAAGGATACGGACAACAAAAGTTGTGTTAGGCTACTATTAAATTCTCTGTTTGAAATTATTTGTTAATGATGGAAGTTCAATTTTATTATTATGCATTATTCGGACATTTTCCATAATTTGTGTGTTAAAAATCTGTGATTAAATCGCCAGAAGGGGTTGTAACCCGCTCTCGTGCTAGGAAGCTTAATACAACTAACAATAGGCCACTACTCCCCTAATAGTTTGTCACGCCTTCTGGATCACGTTACTTGTTGCTGTATCTTTGACGTTAGTTGTGTGTTACCGTGAATGTATGTTTTTTTTGACTTCTTAGTTTTAGCTCTGGGATGCATGTTTAGATATTAAAGTTGGTGGTATTCATATTTAATTTTACTTCTTACATAGGCTTAGTTTCTAGTTTCATGTTCTTTAGTTTTTAGTCACTTGATAATGGGAATTGATTATTATTCCCAAAACGCCGTGTTTTGATTTTTAACACACAAATGATGGCAAATGTCCGAATAATGCATAATAATACTCTTAAATGTGTTGCAGTTTTGAATATTTTTAAACTTTCTAGGGATATATTTATTAGTGCTACACCTTCTTGTGATAATAGCTTTTTGTGCTTACTGAGCCTGTGTTGGCCTAACTTTAAGTAGCTTCTGAATCAGGTACCATAACCATGTACGTCATTATTTAGAGTACTATGCCACTTTAATGTACAGTGATCAAAAATGTAAACTACAAGTTCAAGTTTCCTTACAATACTAGGAATGGTTGCGATTTATCCATCCCTTACTTCAGGCTTTCATGAACTCACACTAGTCACAGCAGTATAAGTTGTTCAACAAGATTCCTGTATCCATAAAATCACTGACTGAAAATAAATTTATAGTCGTTATAGCAAAATGGATTGAAGTGAAGGCGTTCTATTCATTTGGGGAAATACCTGGATTGTGATGTGTTGGACCTTGATCAATGAGTGTAGATTATTGTACTGACTTTTGCTAATTACATATTTGTCATTTTATATTTAGAAGCAGATTAAATTAATATTTTACTGAACAATGGTAGTGAGGAAATAGGTGATTATTTATTAATTTTAAATTTCTCACCCTTTTAAAATTAGGGGATAACTTTGCAGTTTTCAGCTTACTGGTAAAAATACCTTCGGAATATATGAATTTATTAAAATATAAAGGGGATCTACAAGTTCTTCTGAATATTGCTCAACGAGCCAGGTGGATGCGTCATTAATATCAGAGGAGTGTTTTTATTATAATTGTCCAAAGATCTCGACCGACAAAGGTGAAAGCATCATGGAAGTTGGCATTCACATAACAGATACTTTTGTATTTTCCAATACTGTAATATTGCAAAAGAAATTAATAAATGTGTTTTAAACTGAATTGGAATCACAACATATTTAACAGCTTATTTCTAATTCTGTTGGCAATTTATTGACCTTTTCTTATTAGTTTTCAACCCATTTATAACGTAAAAAGTTGTTTTGGCATCATTATTTGAAGATATTATTTTTTAATTGATTTCATACGATTTTCTAGCATTGATAACTTTCCCATCTTTTAATATTTCTAGTAAAAATTCGTAAATAATGTATAGTGTAGACGTGTTGATTTCAAATACAGTTTTACAGTTTGCCGGGGAACTAATTCCTTTCAATTAATCTAATTATTTATATTAGTCTTTATTTCATTGGACAAACTTTATTTAAAAATAACAAGAATGACTCATACACATAATTAAATTTATACACCTCATATGATTCAAACTATTTCGATTTTAATTATGCACAAGATAAAAAATGTTGAGTTTGACTTGTGAGATAATATTAGAGAGAATAAGACTCGACACACGAAATCTCACAAAAATTACGTTTACCTAACTAAACACGTTTCAACAACAAAGTCGCCATCCTCAGTGATACATGAGCTACAATAACTAAACTATAACTGAGGATGGCGACTTTGTCGTTAAAACGCGTTTGATCAAGTAAAAGTAATTTTTGATTTGTTTATGAGTTTTATTCTATCCGTGCACAAGTAATTTTAAAATTTGTATATCAAGTGAAAACCTAGAGTATAATAAACATGAAAGTCTCAACATAGTCTAGAACTATGATGGAAACTAAAACTAATAACGTATTAAAGGAACCCAGAGCTAAAACTAGACCTGAGCTATTAAAATAATTAACACACGAAATTATAAACACCAATGTGTACACGGAACCCAATGTATACACTTGTCAACGAACCGTAACCGGATCGTAACACTCTGTCAGTTGTCCAAACGATCATCGGTGTAAATTGAACAATACTAGTACAGATACAGAAAAACTATTTATTGCAAAAAAGTCAACAAATATTTTTCCCCATAGCTCCCACCGTTTTATAGGCTCTTATCATAGCGCTGCATATGTTGTTGTATGCCTTCTTCATAAAACTTTGCTGCCTGTGTTATCAATCATCTGGTAACATGTTCTTTGACCTCGCCATCTTTGTTGAAGTTTTGACCAGCAAAGAATGATTTCGGATCTATAAAGAAACGAAAGTTGCTAGGGGCGAAGTCGGGACTTTTTGGAGGGAGGTCAAACCAAAGCCAAAGTCCTGTAAGAGGTTTGCAGTTTGAGGTCGAGCTTTTTCATGTATCAAAACAATAACAATAATCTTATAGTTTAATGGCGAGTAATCATAATAAATCGTGATAGAAGAGAGAAAAACCAATTAATGAAAGTTATATTTATGAACATTCTCTTTGTATAAACACAAAGGCATAGAAAATAAATTTACTAATCCCTTTGTGAACACTACACTTTATATACAAATCTGTTAATTATAATTCACAGAGCAGTATTTCCCTCATACATTTCAACAAAATTCTCTGTCTTTTAATCTAATATTTCCCGACGAAATAATTAATTCATTAAAATCTCTACAGAAACATACATTTTACAGTCTTTGATGGTCTGTGAATTAAAGCTATAAAATCGTGCTTTGTAACAGATTTCAGACTTTTAGCTTATCTGTTCAGTTTTATTTACGAGAGTGGTGATTACCCAAATCAAATAAAATTATCTGTGATTATTCCATGAAACAATATTAAAGTATATTACTGGAACGAAAGGAGCACTAATTTGGTGATTATTGTTATTTTAATTATAATAGTTAACACCGACATCTCGTTTGGAGCTCACCCAGGATCGTGGGTCAGTTTGCTAATAATCTTCTACGTGATTAATTCACACGTCATTTTGTATGAAAATTAAATTAAACAATCAAAATTGCATAGCACTTAATTTAATAAGACAGGGAATGTCCGTTCAGTTCAACTTATCACATGCCTAATACGCTAATAAGTATATGGATTTGAACAGTATAAAGCCAATTCGAGGGCGAGTTTCGAATTCGATACCTCCGGAGTCTTAGACCCGACCTTTCTAAGGACTTAACTGAAACGTGTCTTAAAGTATTATAAAATTCAATGCAGAAACACCTCCAGACACTTCGACTGCGTTTCCTGCGCGCCAAGCGTTCATACACTTTGGCTGTTCCCGAGTCGGATTCGGGGGCAAGGTAGACAACCTGCTATACAATGGTGTTTAATTAGAAAGATATACTGCAGGGGTGAAATATCGAATTGGTCACTTTATTTCTATTTATAAGAAATATATAAATATTATCAGAGAGATGTCAACGATTTTTTTTCTGGTGTTATCTACTGTAGCATTCACTTTAATTAAACGCTGATTGAGAGAGTTACTGGAATTTTTCCCATTCATACGTAGGTCTCATTTGCATAAAAATTTAAATAAAAGCTTCACAAAAGTAAACAAATAATTCAGTTTCCTTGTGGTTGATTTTCAGTTTCGAGGTGACGATACATAAATTTGTGATTGATTTTCGATAAAACTGTGTATACAGAGTGTTTCTGAAATACGTTGACAAGCTTCGAAAGAAGGTTTCTTACATAAAAAATAAATAAAAAAGTTCCTATGAACACGTGTCTGAAACCGTTTCATTTACAGACAATCCACCATTTTGTATTTTTACAATAAAACATAGCTTTTGTCTACAGTTGTTGACAAAGTGGCATTTTGTTCATTTAAATTAGTTTGCAAAACAGCTGATTTATCAACAGTTTCACTTTGCACACTACTTTGCTCACTCCGAATGGCAACCGAACAAAACGAAATTTAGGTTAAGTTTATTTGAATTGATTTATAATATACAGGAAATGTCCCGTATGTAGGTTAGATTAATTCTTACATGTAAAATAACATAAATAAACAACAAAACAACGTTTTAAAGTTGAAAAAGGAAGTAATTATTTATGAAGATGATTGACAGTGTATCTATACGGAGAGTATTTTTCGTTTGCCGAGTTTTGAAGTTGGCAATCCCGTTTCCTCAACAATACACCTACGTTATTTGTAATATTCATAAATAACCTCAGTTTTAACGTGAGAACTTCTACTCAGTGTTGATGTGTTGTTTAGCACTACTGCTATATTTTGTGAGTTAGTTTTAAAATGTGGACAGAAAAATAAGAAAAATGCGGTTATTAAAGATCGAATTGTAATTGATTGTTTGTTTGAACACTATTGTATTAAATTAATGTTTTATTAAATTGTGTTACTGCTGAAGTATGTTTTTTATTTGTCACAAATAACAACTGTAGACAAAGTATAATGTGCAATTCGTGAGCAAAGTGTCTTTTTTAAAATCGATAAAATTGACGCACTCGGCAAGCCTCGTGCGTCAACATTTTTCCCTCGTTTAAAAAAGTGCCACTTTGCTCACTAGTTGCACAAATAACTATTGAAGTACTGTAGTTAAGATATTGAGGTCAGATTTGGCATACATATTTTTCTGTAATGTTTTACAATTGTGCAACAAATGAAGACTGTTTGTGTTAATTTCACACTTGTAAAACATTACATAGAAGATGTGTATGATAAATCTGAACTGAATATTTTATCTACTTCAAAAGATATAATTTTATTTTGTAAAAATACAAAATGGCAGATTGTCTGAAAAAGAAGCGGTTTCGGACACGTGTTCATAGGAACTTTTTTTATTTATTTTATGTAGTGAATCCGCTCCCGAAGCTTGTCAAAGTATTTCAGAAACATTCTGTATATAATATATATATAAAGATAAATACATTTGATATGAAACACAAATGTAGAAAGTAACCATGAGAAGGATTTTTTTTTTGTTGAAAGCTACTTCATTCTATTTATGTCGTAATTATTATAAATACATTATTGTAGTTGTGGCAAAATATTCTGTGATAAATGAAAAAGAAAGCTTTTGTCTTAAAGATACTTAAGGTCATTATTCGACCGCCACGAGTTAAGTAGAGTAAAGGAAAGCTCATTACCACCCTTATAGGGAGACCACAGGGAGGCTTTAATATTTTAAATACAAGACAATGACCAAATCCCGGAACCTACAATCTGCAAACATATGTGTAGTACCTTTGTACAAACATAGTGGTGCACAAATATTGTTCATACATTCTCACATATTGACGAAAAAAATCTTAGTTATTCCTTTAATCTAATACAAAACACACAAAAATAATAACTTTTCAAAATGTGTTCTCCAGTTTTTCATATATTTATATTGGTTCATTAAAGATGAATATTTGTGACTGGTTGGAATTCAATATTGTTGTCGCCTTGTTTGTTTTGGAAAAAATAAATGGGTTGTATTTATCAACCACGTGTTCATATATATAAGTATGTAATGGGTAGTATTTATCAACCATGTGTACATATATGTAAGTATGTAACCAAATACATTATCATATTCAAAACTATTAAGAGAGCAATTCTTGAATTTGATTGTGAAAATTTTAAGAACCTTTTTGAATAAATTAATGAATGTTTCATTTTGGAGTACAAGTGATTAGCCAGCTTTAAACTTTGGGAAAACTAATTGAAGAGGTTTAAAGAGCCGCATAAATAATTTTAAATATCAGCTTTTCTAACAACCAATAATATATTTCACGTTAAATTATCATGATATGCCCCTTTTCCTTTCGCGACTGTACTTCACTTAAATGTAGATTTATTTTTAAATCATGGTTTACGCTAAGTAAAAAAAAAACGCAAGTATTTTTCTACATGTAAAAATAATCACTCAGATTTTGTTGAAATGCGATGAATTTACCGTTATTGGATATTGAAATCCCAAATTAAATTTATTAAATTTAATAAAACTCATTAAAGAAGTTAATTAACCCAAATAATGTTTACGATGATCGAATAATGTTGAAATATAAGAACAAACTTATAACTCGAATAAAAAAGTAATTTACGAACCAAAAATTATAATTACTATATGTTTAACCCTTCCACTGCGCCCTTCCCTCTGCAATATCTAAGGGTAATAATCTATATCCCGGTGTATCAGAACTTACGTACTGTAGAAGAGTACAATCCAGTTAGAATTTATCACAGGTGTGAGGCAGAAAACGTAACAAAATCTATCCATGTTTGCGTTTTATATAAATGTTAAAAGTTTTGTCGGAAATTAAAACTACAAATTTTCCTTGGTTTCTTTATTTAAAAGAGTCCGCTACGAAGGTAAATCAACAGAACCCCGCAGTTTAGAACAATGTGTTCTACTTTAATTTATTATACAAATAAAATACTTCCTCCAACCAAGCATTTAATTCTATCGCGGCTCTAATGAAACACTTTGGAATGAATTACAATTCCTTTTGGGTTAAATAAGGCATTTTATTTTTAGTCTAATTTCGTAGCTTATTAGAGTCGTGTTCCTGTAATTAAGTGTCCCAGGAGAGACTGGCTTGGGGATGGATGTGGGAGGTAAAGAAAAGTACTTAAAAACATTGTACAATGACACCCACTCACAATAGAAATTTTTTATCAAACCAAAGTTCCACTTCAAGCGTTTTTTACCCCTAAAACAAGTATCATATCTTTGTTATTTATGGGTCGATTTTGATCAAAATTGGTGTGTTCCTATATTTGAGCTTAATTTATTTCCATAGCACCACCATTAAGGATATGCTAAAAATATTATTTCATTATAAAACTATCTCAATTATCCCCAGGTGAAACTGGGGCTACCAGTTAGTTAATAATAAAGTTACTTTCACGAGTCCCCTACAGTTATTACGGGCATGGCAATCTATCTGGATCTACACCTTTTTATATAGGAGTGGGTTTAGATTCTTCTCTATCATTATTAAAATCTCTACTGATAAACTCTTGCCCTCTCCCAACCTAAACAATAGGTATTCAAGTGCTAAGAGTTTTTATTTTATCTTATTCTTTTTTACAAGGCAAGAAGGAAATTTTTTTTCCGTTGAAAAACAATGAAAAGTTTAAACTGGGGGGGGGAGGGGAACGTTATCTTTCAGCTACTCCCTATATGAAGTTACAAAAACCCATTATTTATATCATGATGGTTTTATTTTAAACGAATGAAAATCAGTATTAATTCACGTCAAAAAAAAAACAACGTGTTGCGAATTCTTTACAATTGCTCAGTTTGTCAGGAGCTGTGTTTAGCAGCAAGCGCTGCAAATCGATATTTCATATAAATAAAAAGACGCCACCAGGTCGCATCTCTAATGGGAGTGTGGGGCGGGGGATCGTTAGAGAAACACTAGCAATGAAAGAGAACAGGAAATTACAACGATGTAATGGTTTAAACACTTAGGAGTCGTTCTGTCTGCTACACAAAGTAATCAACTGAGAATAAATATTGCACTAACTATCTCATATACTTGTCTGAGAAAACTAAATTCAATCAATGTCATAGTTTAAGAGGAAAGACGTTGACTACCAAAAATTTCATAAACAATTTTGGTTAAATATAAGATCTAAAGAAAAACCAAACCGTATTGGTTATCATCCCCCCCCCCAATGCCTGTTAGAGAGTTATTGATTGAAACTAAAAACTAATAATCTTATTTTGAAAGAAAACATAAGCTGGAAAAGTCACATTTCACATATTGTAGAGTCACTGGCATCACCTTGCAGAGTTCGTGTTATCAGCTTCACTAGTGACTGGTATTAATTTGTCTGGCCACTAGTATCAGCTTGACTAGTTACGTATCAGCTTACCTAGTGACTGGTATCAATTTGACAAGTCACTGGTATCAACTTGCCTAGTCACTGGTATCAATTTTCATAGGTCTGGTATCAGCTTGACAAGTCACCAGTATAAGCTTGACCATTCACTGGTATCAGCTTGCCTAGTTCTCGTATCAGCTTGACCATTCACTGGCATCAGCTTGCCCAGTTCTGGTATCAGCTTGACAAGTCACTGGTATCAGCTTGCCGAGTTTCTGGTATCAGCTTGACAAGTCACTGGTATCAGCTTGACAAGTCACTGGTATCAGCTTGCCTAGTCACTGGTATCAATTTTCATAGTTCTGGTATCAGCTTGACAAGTCACCAGTATAAGCTTGACCATTCACTGGTATCAGCTTGCCTAGTTCTCGTATCAGCTTGACAAGTCACTGGTATCAGCTTGACCATTCACTGGTATCAGCTTGCCTAGTTCTCGTATCAGCTTGCCTAGTTCTCGTATCAGCTTGACAAGTCACCAGTATAAGCTTGACCATTCACTGGTATCAGCTTGACCATTCACTGGTATCAGCTTGCCTAGTTCTCGTATCAGCTTGCCTAGTTCTCGTATCAGCTTGACAAGTCACCAGTATAAGCTTGACCATTCACTGGTATCAGCTTGACAAGTCACCAGTATGAGCTTGACCATTCACTGGTATCAGCTTGCCTAGTTCTCGTATCAGCTTGACCATTCACTGGCATCAGCTTGCCTAGTTCTCGTATCAGCTTGACAATTCACTGGCATCAGCTTGCCCAGTTCTGGTATCAGCCTGACAAGTCACTGGTATCAGCTTGCCGAGTTTCTGGTATCAGCTTGACAAGTCACTGGTATCAGCTTGACAAGTCACTGGTATCAGCTTGCCCAGTTCTGGTATCAGATTGACAAGTCACTGGTATCAGCTTGACAATTCACTGGCATCAGCTTGCCCAGTTCTGGTATCAGCTTGACAAGTCACTGGTATCAGCTTGACAAGTCACTGGTATCAGCTTGACAAGTCACTGGTATCAGCTTGACCATTCACTGGTATCAGCTTGCCTAGTTCTGGTATCAGCTTGACAATTCACTGGCATCAGCTTGCCCAGTTCTGGTATCAGCTTGACCATTCACTGGTATCAGCTTGCCTAGTTCTGGTATCAGCTTGACAATTCACTGGCATCAGCTTGCCCAGTTCTGGTATCAGCTTGACCATTCACTGGTATCAGCTTGCCCAGTTCTGGTATCAGCTTGACAAGTCACTGGTATCAGCTTGCCGAGTTTCTGGTATCAGCTTGACAAGTCACTGGTATCAGCTTGCCGAGTTTCTGGTATCAGCTTGACAAGTCACTGGTATCAGCTTGACAAGTCACTGGTATCAGCTTGCCCAGTTCTGGTATCAGCTTGACAAGTCACTGGTATCAGCTTGACAATTCACTGGCATCAGCTTGCCCAGTTCTGGTATCAGCTTGACAAGTCACTGGTATCAGCTTGCCGAGTTTCTGGTATCAGCTTGACAAGTCACTGGTATCAGCTTGACAAGTCACTGGTATCAGCTTGACCATTCACTGGTATCAGCTTGCCTAGTTCTGGTATCAGCTTGACAATTCACTGGCATCAGCTTGCCCAGTTCTGGTATCAGCTTGACCATTCACTGGTATCAGCTTGCCTAGTTCTGGTATCAGCTTGACAATTCACTGGCATCAGCTTGCCCAGTTCTGGTATCAGCTTGACAAGTCACTGGTATCAGCTTGCCGAGTTTCTGGTATCAGCTTGACAAGTCACTGGTATCAGCTTGCCGAGTTTCTGGTATCAGCTTGACAAGTCACTGGTATCAGCTTGACAAGTCACTGGTATCAGCTTGCCCAGTTCTGGTATCAGCTTGACAAGTCACTGGTATCAGCTTGACAATTCACTGGCATCAGCTTGCCCAGTTCTGGTATCAGCTTGACAAGTCACTGGTATCAGCTTGCCGAGTTTCTGGTATCAGCTTGACAAGTCACTGGTATCAGCTTGACAAGTCACTGGTATCAGCTTGACCATTCACTGGTATCAGCTTGACAATTCACTGGCATCAGCTTGCCCAGTTCTGGTATCAGCTTGACCATTCACTGGTATCAGCTTGCCTAGTTCTGGTATCAGATTGACAATTCACTGGCATCAGCTTGCCCAGTTCTGGTATCAGCTTGACAAGTCACTGGTATCAGCTTGCCGAGTTTCTGGTATCAGCTTGACAAGTCACTGGTATCAGCTTGACAAGTCACTGGTATCAGCTTGCCTAGTTCTGGTATCAGCTTGACCATTCACTGGTATCAGCTTGCCTAGTTCTGGTATCAGCTTGACAATTCACTGGCATCAGCTTGAGAAGTCACTGTTATCAGCTTGACAAGTCACTGGTATCAGCTTGCCGAGTCTCTGGTATCAGCTTGACAATTCGCTCGTTTCAGCTTGGCTAGTCCTGGTATCAACTTGCCAAGTCACTGGTATCACCTACCTGAGTTCCTGGTATCACTATCAGCTTGCCTAATCCTGGTATTAGCTTGCTTAGTTACTAGTATCAACTTGCCTAGTCATTAATATTAACTTTCAGTGCTATGCCATTGAATTCATCAGTGACAAGTTTTAAAAGTAATTTATTTTGCTGTTTGTCTCGATTAAGAAATGGGAGGGAGTGAGGCGTAATGAAAGTACTTATTTGAGTCAGTAAATATTTCGCGTTCTAAATTATAATCAGAAGTGCAAACCTTTTTTTCAAGAAACGTTAAACTTTGACTTCTCTGTGTATTAACATTTATTAAATTTTTCATATTTAATCATAGTATCTTTTAAATTAAGTAACACCACCAATATTGCTTCAATGTTTTATATAAAAATTTACTTTTATAGAGCTGTGTATACTATCCTAGTATACAGTTTTTTAACATCCTTCAGGAAAATATATTCTTGATAGTTTTCAAAATTCACTAATATACTAAATTTAGATAGCGTTTTTACTCATTATTAGAATCGACATTTTAATATTATTAACTATTTAAAACAAAATATATCATCTTTGAAAACCGTTTTCAAAGAAATATTTCATTCTATAAGTTCCACAACTACTAATGTGCAGTTAACGTTCTGATAACATAATACGATATATGTTTTAACCGAATAATTTCAATACTAAGATGAGAATCAAAATACGTGACGTCACGCAGCGCGTGCTAAGATCTTGTGTTTTGATAACTTAATTAATTTTGTATCGTAGAGTTGAAGTTGGTAGCATTGCTTCCAGAATTATATAAGCAAATTGTGATTTGATTTAGTGTTGTCAGTTAATCAGTGATGGATGCAGTCATGCTGATTTGGAACACAATCTATGCATGGGTTTTTGTTCTATACAGACATTAGCAATCTTATCTCCTCCTTGTCAAAATATAAAGATTAACTAATGTAGTAAGAGTCAATCTGTTCATAAATATCCAAACTGTCATTTGTAGAAAACAATAAATTGTAATTGATAATATTATACAATATATAAGTACATGAGGGGAAAATACTGTTTTCCCCAACGATTAGTCAATCGTGATATAATTTTCTGATATCATTTATTAAAATTAGAATTAACAAAGTTTTGTTGTAAACACACCAAAGATGAATTGACATTATAAGATTAAAAACAAAACACGGTAATAATATCAGGGAAAAGCAATTTCATTTTCAACCCTAAAGTGTATCTCTATAACAGTGTACGTTGGAGTGCACCCTTGGGGAAACCATTGTTAAAGGGTAGGTTTCCTTCTTAAATAAATACTGGTCCAAACCTTATCGACACGAACGAAGAGAGTACAAGTTTGTGTAACACATACAAAGAGTGAGAGAGAGAGAGAGAGAGA
>OY740778.1:35565669-35647138 GCA_963513935.1 Aphrophora alni
GAAATGTTACAATTAACATCATTATATTTAATAATTCAAAGTGCACTGTATTTCTAATGGGATCACCCGCATTGATTTCCTGGAAACATACTGCGCCTCCATTTTAAAATAAAAATTTAATATGTGCATTTACATAGGTAGGTCTAGTTGTAAAACCGAAATTTGACAATTATAAACTATTTGTCAATATCTCGTGATTTATCTAAACTCAATCTCTAGTGATTGAGTTAAACAAGAAACTCGCTTCGCTCGAGTTATTATACTTTAACTAATCAATTAATTTTTAATTATACTCCTGTAAAATTCAGATATAACAACGTTTCTCCACTAAATCTGAGCACGCTAAATTACGTGACAACGCTTTCTTTTATCGCTGATTTTTTTATTATTATTTTTTTTAATTTTGCGGTTAAAACATAATATCGTATAAAACAAATCAGACTATCGTTGGTTGCACAATACCTGATGTAGGACTTACAATATGTAATTTACTATAAAGTTTTAATGTAAGATATTTCTGATTTTAAATGTTTTATGATATTTAAATGAACGATTCTATGGAGGGTGATCATCCCTCCAGTTAAAACTTTTTTTTTAAATATAGGATGTTAGTGAACTTTGAAAACTTCCAATTAATCTTTGTTTTAATATTTATCGGAAAGTTGTTTAAAAATCTGAACGCTAGAGTAATATAAGCTACACAGCGTTTTTTAAAAATATTAATTAGTGCGAATAACATAATGAAGCAGTCTTTTACACTTAGGGTATTAATTCCAAATTAACTACATTTTTTTATTAACATTTTAATAAATACAAATACACGAGAAGTTAAAATTTGAATTTATTTTTAAATTGAACTACAAATTTTATAATTTAGAAAAATAACATTGGCAACATTGTTTTTGTAGTTGAAATATTTATTGACCCAACAGACAAAAGTAAAGTAAACGAGTTTTACAACTTGTCGGTGATAAAATCATTCTGTTAACAAAACAAGCTGCTACAAATGGCTCAGAAAATTATGAAACGTGATTTTCAAAATAACTGTTTACAATCATTGTACAAACTGATACAAAGCCTACTTGTACAGACATGAAACGTTTCCGGTCTTTTAACTATGTCAAATTTTATATTATATATCTTATGCATTTTATGAAATATATTTCATACTGTATGAAAAAAAACAATGTAACATTTAACCACGGCAATGTTATTGTTGGAATACCACTTAAACATGGAAAACCGTACTGTCTGAGAATGCACAAAGTATGAATAAAACTTAAAAAATATGCAAATTTCATAACATCTGAATAGTATTTACTACCTAAACTTTATAAAACCATTCTGTTATTTGATAGGATAATACTCAAATATTGTGAATGTACTCCCACCCAAACATATCTGAAAAACATGTTAATTCATTAAGATAAAAACGTATTTTAACAATAAATTAAAAAAATAGACAAAAATAATAATTTTACAAAATAGAGTAATAATCTAAGTTTAATTCTTACGTAGCAAAGTTATTTGGACTGTCCCTTCACCAAAGTTAATATTATTATTTTGTTTTCAATGTAACAGAATTTTATTTTTATTTACTTCTAACGGAGAGAATAGTTTACTCTTAACACAACTACTTGTATGTATAATACATAGTTAATAAAAGTGACCTAGAAATGCATGATCTGGAATTTGTTCGCCAAGTAGTATGGTAATAATTATACTTAGTTGTAATGTATGTATACTGGCTATATTAAACACCTTGTTGTAAAATTACTTTTAGTGTTTCTTTAGTATGATAAATTATTTATAAAAGGGTGAAATGAATTTAGTTTAAAAAATTATACATTTAACACTTTGAAGATGGTTTAATATGTTTCTCAAAGCTATTACTGAGAAACGGGATTAAACGAGGAGATATGTAAACAAAATATTTAATATTTTATTATCGTTTATCTAGTTTATTATTTCTTTAAATCGTTCTTTTAAAGTCAATTGTAGTCACGTGAACACAACAATAGTAAGAAGTAACTGTAAATACCACAACGTCCTTCTACACAGGGACACCTCTCGTAAGGAGAAATAATAAAAGATAAATTGTTTAGGAATGCTACGAAAAGTAGAGAGCTAGAAAGGTTTTTTTTTTCAATTTTTGATCAAAATCACTTATGGGAAATTAAACAGGTAAAATTTCATATGTATATTTGCAGTAATTTTTAAACTGCTTGTTTGTATACCATGTTTACAAAGTTAGTAAAATTTTAGACCTGCATTCCTAACCGTCAATGTTTTGGAATTTGAGACACCATTTTGAAATGATAAATTGAATCAAAGAACGTTTACACATGTCGTGAAGCTTAGTTGTCAAGAATTTTATTCATACATTTCATAACGATCTGTGCACACATTTAACCGTAACAAACACATAAACGTACATACCAAAAGAGGAATGTTTGAGTTGTAACTATACTTCGCTCAATTGCACTTGTATTTTTGCTATACTTCTAGAAAACAACGAATAATTTTTTTTTTTAAACTGAACATTTTTCTTTTAAATGACCGGTGGATTTAACAATTTACTAATAAAGACAGATTGGAAAACTGTTAAAAATAATTATTAAATGTTTAATAAACGTTGTAAAAACTACAAAACCTACTTGTAGACACATCAAACCTACCTGGTTAAAAACGTGTTTATATAATAGGGAACAATATACAATGTTCTGAAACAAATAGGCGTTGTCACTTACATAAGGGTTGAACAACATCAATACATCATGGGTCTCGTAATGGGGTAAGTGCATCGCTGTCAATATCCAACCTTTTGTTTATTAAGCCTTGTTTATATACCACCACCACAGCCTGCAGTACTGCAACCTATACATATTGCATAACGTGCTATGCAAATACGATTTTTATTGGAAAATAAATGTTATCTTTATTTTGTATACTGGAAAAACTAAAATGTTAAAATTTAAATGAGGAAAAAATATAGCGATTTTCCCACTGTAAGAAAATGAATCTGTCACATAAAATGTGTTCCAGAATAATTGGACATCAATTAATTTGGATACAATGAAATGATAAAACCTGACTGTACTTAACAAATCGTTGTTAATATTTGTTTTAATTATTACTATTTTTTTTGGTTCGTAATTTAATTGGTCTTGCTGAGAATCACAACCGTCCAAATATCATATTTTCAAATTACAATTTACAATTATTATTCTTGGAATATTTGGAATTATTAAAAAAAAACTGAAATCTGAGTATTTTGTTCAACGTAAGTATCAATATATTCTAGTTTTTAATTCTAGTTTTTTTTCAAAACTGTTGAACCTACGAAGATATTCTCCTCTCATTTTAAACATCGCTATGGACTAATTCTCTCTTCCTCTCTATCAAGACATCCTTAACTGCACACTACTTGCTATTGCCGGACTTATACCAAGAAATATGTTCTTGAAATATATAGTCACTTATTTCGTTAGATAAAAAAAAAACAGGTATGCTTGTTGTTGAAAAACATCGTAAGAATTCAGGCTTAAAGGTACACAGCTAGTACAATACTAAAGTAACACAATCTCTCCCTGTTATTAACTACAAACTATTCTTGTGTGTGAGTTGTACTAGAACTGAAATTAAATACTCAAATATTCTAATACACGTAACCATGACTACGTGTTATGGTTGCTCAGTGGTTAAAAGCCTCAATGGAACCTGAGATAGTGGGTTCGAGTTCTACACTGGACACCAGGTTTAGTTTCCTTCCAACTTGTAATGGCGAACCTACAACCACATCAACCTTTCATTTTATATATCTCTATGTAGTGGAATAACTTTTACTGCCTACGATCCTATGGATAATGATTGATCAATATTTATTTAAGATATATACATTACATATGCCTGTACCCTACTCTTAGACCAGTTTCCCCAAGGGTGCACTCTAATATATGCAATTATTTAGAGTTGGAAACAAAATTTATTTTCCTTGATGTTATATTCGTATTTCGAAGTCCTTATCGTAGCTTAAAAATGTATTTTATATTTCGTGTGTTTACAACGAAACTTGTGAATAAAAATAGATGATATCAGAAAATCATTACAACGATTGTCCATTTTAAATTACATGATTTTTAAGTAGTGTTTTTCACCTGCTAATATATAAATACTATTAGGAATATTGACAATTTTAAGGTAATGTTTTCTACAATTCATAATTTTTGGATGTTTAAGAAAACATTTACATCTAATGCATTACTAATTTTTACTTTAATAACAAACTAGCAGCTGGACCCAGTATCACCTGGGGATAGTTGACATAGTTTTATATAGAAATATTTTTTTATCACAACCCTAATGGTGGTGCTATGGAAATAGATTATGCCCGAATACAGCAACACACCCAATTTTGATCAAAATCGAATCATAAATAACAAAGATATGATACTTGTTTTAGGGGTTAAAACACCCTTGGTGTGGAACATTTTCAAAACCCTTACTTACTACGTGTCAACTGACCTACCCCAAACTATTTTAAAAAATGCATAGCTCAAGACTTCTTGGGTCGAGAGATATGCTTTAGGTGTAAAAACACCTATGGAATGGAACATTATCAAAACCCTTTCTTAGTACGCGTCTACACACCTACTCCAAACCATGTTAAGAAATTCATAGCTCTAGGATTCTTGAAACCAAAGATTTCGTGATCAGTCAGTGGGTTTTTCAGAAAATCTTTGGTTATCAGGTTTATTGGGTTTTTTTATCCATACAGCCATTTGCAAAAATTCTCTCTCTCTCTCTCTCTCTCTCTCTCTCTCTCTCTCTCTCTCTCTCTCTCTCTCTCTCTCTCTCTCTCTCTCTCTCTCTCTCTCTCTCTCTCTCTCTCTCTCTCTCTCTCTCTCTCTCTCTCTCTCTCTCTCTCTCTCTCTCTCTCTCTCTCTCTCTCTCTCTATATATATATATATATATATATATATAAATATTCCATATATAAATTTATATAAATATAAATTTCCATATATAATTCTGAATTAATTAATTTATCTAAACACAAGATCTGTGCACGCAGGACTTCGTGACTTAACGCTTTCTGTTATCGCTGATTTTGAAATTATGCGGTTAAAACATATCGTATAAAACAAATCAGGCTATCGTTGGCTGCACACTACTGTCTCTAGGACTTATACTATTCAATTTACTTGAAATATAAAGTTTCAATGTAAGATATTTCTGGTTTTGAATCATTTGTAATATTTAATTGACTGATTCTATGAAGGGTAATCATCACGCAAGTTAAAACACTTTTTAAATATAGAATGTAAGTGAACTCTGAAACTTTCAATTAATCTTTGTTTTAATATTTATCAGAAGACTGTTTAAAAATCTTAACAATAACGTTTTGAAATGCCAGTCTGTGCAAATAAGATAATGAAGCAATCTTTTACTCTTAGGATATATATTGATTTTTTTAAATTTTATTAATCGTTGATTAATTTCAAACAAACCATAACTACATTTTTTTTAATTACCATTTTATAAATACACGGAGAAGTAACAATTTGATTTTTTTTTTAAATTGAACGATAAATTTTATAATGTAGACGAAATAAAATTTTTTGTAACTGAAATAATTAATTAATTTTTTTGATTCGTCGAAAGTAGTTCTGCCATTTTTGTTACTACAGCTGTTTCACCTCAACTAGAGGCATCTTCAGGCGTAGTTTGAACACTTTATATACTCACACTACACTTTACACATTACAATTATTGTTGTATAACATTTATTGTTGTACTAAAATGGTAGTACATCCCAATAGATATATTCTTGAAAAATGAATTTGCGAATCTGTTTCAATATATGATTTCTTTGTTTTTAAATAGTTTATGATAAATGATCTCTTCTATGTAGGGTAATTCTTCACCGTGTAAACATATTAGAGAAATCTTAATTTAAAAAATCTTTGTTTAAAATATATTCCAGCAGAAATAAAAATTGTTTGTACTGAAAATACTATACACAGCCTGCTAAATATGTCAATTGTTGCAAATGTGGTGCTAAACATCTTTTATACATATATTTATTGTAATGTTTACTAATTCCAAACATATTCTAAATACATTTTTAAAATATTAAAAATTTTAAAATATAAAAACGTTTTAGAGGCAAATTATAATTTAATGAAGTTCTATTTGTAACATTATTTTTTGAAGCCGAATATTTAAAAACTCAACACAGTTCCCCAGTAGCTTCAAACCCTGTATTTAAATGATTCAGATCAAATATAAAATAAAGGAAAGTTACAACTTATCAGTGATTAAATCATTCGTATAACGAAGCAAGCTGATAACAATGGCTCAGCAAGATATTAAACATTTTCTAGTTTAGGTTTACATAAATATAATATCAAGAAATATGACGTTATGTTTTGTGTATTTGATTCTAAATAATTTAGGATTTTATTTTACACATACCCTACTGTTAGAGACATGAAGTGTGGTCATAGATATTTATTTGATCTTTTTGTTACTATTTTATATTAACATAATTAATTAAGTAGACAATTTTTTTTTAATTTCTAGTCTGCTTTAAACTTCCGGAAAGATAGATTTATAAGAAAGTTCCACTTGATTTTTCATTTTCAGTTTGTTTTAGTGCGACTGCACGTTATGACGCTTTCACAACATTATAGAAACGCAAAGAAATTCCTATTGAGGCCACCTACATCCACACTTTAGAATCAAACAGTGATACCAATAAAAAAAAAAAAAAAAAAAACTTTATTCTTCAATTTCAAAAGATTTATAGACGTATTGGGGCGTAACTGTGTAACAAACAGAAGAAATGCGAAACGATTGAGTTATTAAATACTTTGCTTTACTCCGTCTATTTTTCTCAAACCGTTTAATTTTTAATAACTGAAAATGAAAAGAGTTTGGAAAAATATCAAACTGAGTTAACAAATTGTTAAATATATAACAGATTTTATTCAAACTGCGATATTGTCTACTTGTAGAGACATGAAACATACCTGTTCATAGCGATGTCAATAATAGAGACTATAAATAAATTGTTTGAAACTATTGGGGGATTCGGGGGACGTCATAAGGGTTGATAAATATTGGTACATAATAGAAGTAGTAATTAAGTGCAGTACTGCCAATATCCGTTATTGAACAATAAACAACAAACAACTTCCCTGCAACAAAGCCATCCCTTGTTTATGTACCGCCCTCATAATATGCAGCGACAGTTTAAATTTCTGTTCAAATGTGAGATTTATTAAGTAAATATGTTGTCCTAAGTTTCTTGTAACAGAACTGTTTTGCTATTTTCTCCCTGATATAGATACAATGTGTTCAAGAAGGATTGTATCATAATTTGTATACAACGGAATAATACAATCATTACATACGATAAAATCATTGTATTTCAGTTAGACTCAAGTAGATAAAGCTAGTAGGAATAAGATAAAAACGTTGGAAATATAAGTCAATTGTAGCTGTGTAAATACTATCTCCGTTGGACAATTGTATTACTAATTAAGTAGAAATTTATTTTGGTTTATTCCCGAACTTTTGAGTTTAAAGTTTATTCAACTAAAAGTAATTTTCAAAACCTTACCGGACTACCTATTGTTTCTACATAATTTTGAAATATCATAATTTGTAAAATCATTTGTCCCGTTCGTGATTAATAAATTATTACTTTATCTGTTACTTTAATGCAAAAACAGCACAGTCTGTCACTGGTGCTTTGTATACCTTATGAAACTAACCCGTTAGTTTAATTATATTACAATAGACATCTTAAACTCAATTATGAACAAAACATACTCATCCCAAGTGTTCTGGTTGGTGAGTTGTGAAACAACTCTGATCAAGAGTGATGCCTGAGATGGTGGGTTCGAATCTCATCCTATGGTGAGGTGGAAGGACGGCCCAATATAAATAAACGGTGGTTGACTTGATTAGAAGTTGACGGGTTTGGTTAGGTTAGGTTAGGTTAGGTTAGGTTAGGTTAGGTTAGGTTAGGTTAGGTTAGGTTAGGTTAGGTTAGGTTAGGTTAGGTTAGGTTAGGTTAGGTTTGGTTAGGTTAGGTTAGGTTAGGTTAGGTTAGGTTAGGTTAGGTTAGGTTAGGTTTGGTTAGGTTAGGTTAGGTTAGGTTTGGTTAGGTTAGGTTAGGTTAGGTTTGGTTAGGTTAGGTTAGGTTAGGTTTGGTTAGGTTAGGTTAGGTTAGGTTAGGTTTGGTTAGGTTAGGTTAGGTTAGGTTAGGTTTGGTTAGGTTAGGTTAGGTTAGGTTAGGTTTGGTTAGTTTCCACTGAACAGAAAACACCAAATGGGAAATATTATATCTGTATTAACTAAAAAAAAAAGAATTTTAAAACCATATCTATCCATCACTCAAAGAAATATCTTTTTTTTATATTTTGATAAAAAACAAATCACAAACAAATGGCTCTTTGCATGTATTACACAATTTACACTCGTATTGATAAAGTTTGGAACATTAAATATTTAAGGTGTATGCATTGCATGCACCCCTACCCTCTCATAGACTAAGGATTTTCCCTAGGGTGCACTCCAACATATACATTTACAGAGATACATTTTAGAGTGGGAAACCAGATTACTTTCCCCCGATTTCATACAGTTATTTTGTTGTTAAAATTATAACTTATAATTTGATTTCATCATTCCTGTGTGAAATTACCATTTTTAGAAACGAGTGACTGTTTTCAACTGCTTCAACCTAAAGTACTGTTTTCCCTCATTTACATATGTTTAGGTAATATTGTCAATTTAAAATTTGCGTTTTCTAACAATAATAGTTTGAATGTTTGTGAACAAATTTCGCATAATTACATCAGTTTATATTTACAAGGGAAGACTTTGCTGGAGTAAAAATACTTTTTGAATATAGCATATTTGAAAACATTAAAAATAATTTTGTTTTAAATATGTATTGGAAGAATGTTAAATAGTATATTTCATCACTAGGATCAAAAGTGAAGCTTTCAATACAAGCTCAAGTTTAACTTGAAAATGAGCGAGGATCGAAAAGCTTCTTTTGGTCCAAGTGATGAACCATATTTTTCGTTATACTGCAAATAATATTGGAAACTAATTTCACAAAAACTAAAATGATATAACCTATTTACCTTCAAATCGATGGTAACAGCTGTTTTGACGGTTATTTACAATCGAGAGTATCGGTTGTTTTATAGATGCTTTACAATCGTTAATTAATTCGTATAAGCGAAGTAACAGCTGATGACTTCGACCTCAGCTGGTGTTTTTAGGTACTAGAACTAAAAATAACAACTTTAGCATCTCAATGCATGTATGTGTGACGAAAAAATGTCTTTACACCCTGTATGTGGATTCTTAAAACCACTGTTTGATTATACAAGAATAAAATTCTTACTACTTAAACGTGAGAAAATATTCCTAAATGTTCTGGTTGCTCGGTAGTTAATAGTGTCTGTTAAATTACCCTCGGAAATAACATTATAACAATTGGGAAACATATAAAACTGATTAAAAAATATATGCTGTACAAACTAAAATATAATCTATTTGTAGAAACAGGAAATCTACCCGGTCACAGTTATATCCATGTAATAGACTACCATAAATAAATAATATTTATTGGGTGTTTTGGCAGTCATCAGGGTTTATCAATATCAATACATCAAAGATCTACTAATTAAGTGTAGTACTGTCAACAGCCATTGTTGAACAATAAACAATGACTACACTACAATAATGCCACCCTTTGTTTATATAGTGTACCATCACCACAGCCTGCGGCTGTAATTATTTCAACAGTTCAAATCGCTATTGAAATGTTTTGTTAGTCAATAAATGTTGTCCTACATTTCTTACACGTTTAAAATAAAACTGTACAATTTAAATGAGATGTAAGCTATGCAAATTTTCGCTTTTAGAACAAAACCAACCACATACAGCGAATTCCAGAATAATAGGACGATAATTTGTAAACAACGTAATGATGAAACCAGACTGTACTTAGCAAGTGGTTAGTTAATAATTGGTTAGATTATTACTGATATTGTTGGTTAGAAATTAGTTTTTGGCAAGTCTCAAATAACAAATAACCTTGCAAATATCAAATAACAGCTCAAGGTTGGACACTAATATTTTAGAATTATTCTTACAAGAATAGATTTTGAATTGTGTGCATAATTAAAAATCTTGATGTTTTTACATATCGTAAAATACCCAAATATTTCATTTACAAGATTCAATTTTTCAAAACTGCGAAACAACGATTAAACATACAAGAATAAACATTCTCTCTCTCACGCACCCTCCCTCCTCTTTCTCTGTCTCTCCCCTTCTTCCTTCCTTTCTATCTTTCTCTTTTGTTATTTTTAACTGTACATTGTATTATATATATATATATATATATATATATATATATATATATATATATATATATATATTGTTACACAATGGGGTTAGGTGGTAGAGAGGACTATACAGTCCTAACCTCGCCCCGTAAATAAAGACAATTTATGTTCAAAAAATTCCCACTTTCTCTCTCTTTCTTCCTATTTTGTTATTTTTAACAGTTCGTTATATTTTACCTATGTTGTTTTATTACAATGGGTTTAGGTGGTAGAGAGGACTATACAGTCGAAAGTAGCCACCTAAATAAAAACAATTGAAATTCAAAAAAAAATCCTTCTCTCTCTCTCTCTCTCTCTCTCTCTCTTTCTTTCTTTCTATTTTGTTATCTTTAACTGTTCATTGTATTTTATATACAGGGTGACAATTAAGTCTGGAACCTCTTTTTTAATTTCTAAACCACAATAGAAAAAAATACCAAAGTTCACACGTGCCCACTGGTGATAGTAACGCACACATCTGCCCAATTACCGACCGGATAACCCTTTTGGGGGACGGTCCACAAGGAGTCAGACAAAATTCTTAAATAGCAGCATAGGCCGAGTTTGGTATCAAATTAAAGGTCTCACTTAGCAGAGTACAATGCCGCAAACCGGACTTCAAAAGGTGGATTCATTCAGTAGTTATAGCTGTTTGAATTTTAAAACTCGAACAATGTAAATTATTAAGTATTACAAGTAAACACCAATTTTTAAGTACCTGTGATCAAAGAAAGTGTTCTAAATGTTCCTGTTATAGTAATTACAAAAACTGCATCTTGAAAATGAGCTGATTTAGTTAATAAGGAAAAACGGGAATTTACTAATTAACTAAGCAGATGTTTCTATAACTGTTATTAACAATTAAAGCTAAGCTTTTTATAACAATTAATAAATCCACATTTGAAAATCAGCGGTTAGTATATAACCGGTTAGTTAGTAAATTACCTTATTGCTTTTGTAAAAATTAATAAGGTAATTTACTAACTAAACAGTTTTTTTTCTAATATGTATTATTATAAATAATTTTTTTGTGTAACCCCTAGTAGCCCTCGCCCCTAGCTGAGCGCAAATAGGAAAGATAAACAACTTTTACAATTAATTTGTCACTGATAAAATCATTCAAATAACAAAGCAAGCTGATACCAATGACTCAGCAAGATGTGAAACGTGACTTTTCCAGCTACAGTTTTCATCCAAAATAAGATCAAGAAATTTCACATTTTTGTCGTATTTTACATTTGTTTCTAAATAATTTAGGATTTTATTTGATACATACCCTACTTTTAGAGACATTGAACCTCGTTATCACTATTTATTTGATATTTTTGTATTATTATCTAAATCCAGAAAAGATATATTTATATAACCATAACCATAAAATTTGAGAGAATTTTTATATTTTCTAGTAAGCTATAAACTCCCTGAAAGATTTATACAGAGTTCAATTTGATTTTTATTTTGCAGTTTGTTTTTGTAAAACTGTATCATTGTTATGACGTGTTCACAACATTATATTTAATAGTTCTAAACGCTTAGTTTTTCCAGTTGAAAATTTCATAAAGATCTTTAGATATGTTCTGAAGTAACTGTGTAAACAAACAGAAGAAATGCGAAATGGTTGAGTTAAACAAATTCGCTTTACTCCGTCTATTTTACTTGTCTATTTACTAAAATTTAGGATAACAAACAAATCATTTAATTTTTAATAACTGCAAATTCGTCTGTTAAAGATGGATTTACAATAAAGAAATTCGATTAATAATTACTTAACCAACTGGCGCATAGCCCACTTATAAAAACACGAAACCTACATGGTCATTTTCAATGTCCATATAATAAGGAACTATAAATAAATTAAAGGATAAAATAAACCAATAAAGCTTAAAGTTTCAAAATATTTTAATAATATAAATGAGCTACAATTGTAATTCATTTATACTTAAAAATAAAGAAAACTAGCAAGTCACAACTTTGTACATAAAACAGGAAACTATAAATACAAAATGTTTGAAACAATTGTAAGTTGTTGTCATCATAATTAATTGTAGCTCATTTATATTATTAAAATATTTTGAAACTTTAAGCTCTATTACTTTATTTTATCCTTGAATATGGAGTTTCAAGACGAAATATCTGCTGTTATATTAAAAATTTATAAATAAATTGTTTGAAAATATTGAGGGTTAGGGATCTTAATGAGTTAAGAAATACCAATAGATCTGGGGGGGGGGGTAGTAATTGAATGTACTGCTGTCAAAAGCCATTGGTGAACAATAAACAACAAACAACTACCCTACATCCACCCCTTGTTTATTAAGCCAGGTCTATAAACTACTACCACAGCCTGCAGTAGCAATTACCGCACAATATTGCAAAAGTTTAAATTACTATTCAAATGTGAGTCATAAATAGTAAATACATGTTTTTCTCTTTTTTTTTACTTGGAAAACAAAAATGCTACATAAAATATAAATGAGAAATATGATATGCTATCTTCCAACTGGTATAAAATAAACTAGATATATACACGGCGTTCCGGGAGGATTCCGAAACACAACGGAATGATGCGAACAACATTAAAAATAAGACGTAACATCAATGAAACATCATTTTTGTTCCGGTAGCTCCACAACAACTAGATGTAATAACTATTAGCACGGCATGTGCACTGCCTGATTACTTTAACTCTCTCAGTGTTGTCTACAACAAGTAGACACAATACCAAACAAATACCTTATCACAATACCTAACATAACCTAACCTAACCAAACCTACCCTATCCTAACCTAACCTAAACTAACCAAACTAACCTAACTACGAATTTACTGTCATCCATCGTCCGTAGAATGTCGTTCTTCCACTATCGTTAATCATGTACCGTATAAAGTTTTACAGCCCATTTAGGAATATTAGTTAGTAGACGGTCTTTGGTAATAACTTGTTTTACTATTTTTTTGATAACTTAAAATTTGAAGTTAGCCGCTGTAAGAACAAAACGAAAAAATTACGATTTTCCCAAAATCGGCTTATCATTTTTTTTTTTTTTTTTTTTTTTTTTTTTAATATCTTAAGGTAATATAGTATTCCTTGTGTCTGCTCTGTAGACAATCCTTTTGGCCTTTTGGAGACATTTTTGGAGAGATTAGGACCAATAGAGGACGATTACCTGTTACCTGTACGTAATTTGATAAAAATCGTTGGAGCCAATTTTGTGAAATCGTAATTTGTGTATTGTTTTTAAATGTCAGCTAACTACAAATTTTGAGTTATTAAAATCTATCCACGCTTTTGTGCTGTCAAATATTCGAAAATCGTTTTTCTAAACTCAAATGTTCTTGAAACGGGTATATCCGCAAACACTCTACTTCTATCACATACCTTTCTTGATACCACATATATGTGAGAAAGTAAAAATTTGAGTCCTTCGACAGAGTGGGGCGGAGTAAATACCATAAGTGCCTCCAAGCACAGCTTAACTTACAACACACTAAATCAAAACATAATTTGCATATATAATTCCACATGTAATGTTTCCAACTCCAGGTCAAAGTTAAAAAAGTAATTAAGTTATCTAAATATAAGATCAGTGCACGCAGGACTCCGTGATAAAACTCCTTTAATTAGCCCACTGGTTGTTGTTATCATTTTTTTTTTAAATATTGCTCTTAAAAATACATCTCTTATTTTTTAGCGTAGAAAACAAAAGACTTTCCTTAGCTACAGAAAACAACTGCAGTAATTCTATTTTTTTTAATTATTACTTAATGATGGAATATTTGTATTAATATTATTGTTTATTCAGACATTTGCCATCATTTGTGTATAAGAAACAATACACGACGTTTCTGGAGTATAAATCAACTCACGTTATCAAGTGCCTAACTTACAAACTAAAACTGTAGACACCACGTAAGTGATACATAAGTTCAGGAATAATAAACCAACATCAACTTTAATTGTTATCATTTAAAACTTAACGTATCGGCGCCGTTGGGAAAGTTAACATATCTCAAAATCTACATAAGCGATTTCGACCAAATTTTAGAATAAAGTTAATATTAGGATTAGCTTATCAATCGTTAATCACATCAATTTTTCCATTGAACCACCATCGTTATTTTAAGAAGGGCAATCAATATGTTTCATTTATACCCAGGTTACGTTTTAATAATATCGTTTGTAAAAACCTAAGTTTTGAATTTACAACATTTCCCTCCTCAATTATTGTATTTTGATTTTGTACGTGGTTATGAGAATTAGTTAATAAAATATTTCTGCTCAGTTGCTACTTTATACAAGTTACAAACAGAAAAAAAAACCATTGCATTGCATCAATTTCCTGTTTTCTTTCATTGGTAGTCTAACAACTCCCGCCAGCAATGGAGATGCGACTTTTTGGCGTCTTCATTTTATTTAGACGATATATCGATTTGAATCGCGTCCTAGAAAACAGCTGCTGACAAACTGGTCACAAAAAGAATAATTCACAATACGTTGTTTTTCTGACGTGAATAGCCGTTGATTTTTTTTTTTTACTTAGAATAAACTCATCATGAAATAGATACTGCTCTTCCTCACTTGAATGCATGGAGTGGCTGAAAACAAACTTCCAATCTCCTTCACACACAAAAACATTCACAGACTAGGGACGTCACTTCTATCATCGATTACACCTAAAAAGAAAGAACACTCGCAAGTCACAGCTATGTACATAAAACAGGAAACTATAAATACAACATTTTTGAAACAATTGTAAGTTGTTGTCATCATAATAGTTGAATGATATTGATACATCAACGGGGATAGTACGTTAACAGCCATTGTTGAACAATGAACAACAAAGCAACCCCTTGTTTACGTACCACCATTACAGTCCGCAGTAGCAATTACTACAACCAATTAATACTTTTGTTTAAAGACTTTTTAAGACGAAAAACCATTGTGGTCATTATCGCTTTCACGAAATTGAGCATGAAAGTGCTTCACTTTTATACTTACAAATGACACTAAACTAAAACAATAACACACAATTTTTAAGATCAAAAACAAGAATAATAAAATTTAACAAACCATACTAAGGCGACAACATAACATGTTCCAAGGCTGTAAAATTGCCCTGGAACGAGTGACAAATATAAAATATGGAAAATAAAATTAACATTAATAAAAACAAATATAACAGGGCTGTAAAGGGCCCTGCAACAAATTACGAATAATAAAATTTAAAGGGAAAGCTAATCATAATATTACAGAGTTGTAGAATGACTCTGTAATAATTAACACCTATTAATATTCTATTCACATGAGTTTTATTGATAAATAAACGCTGTTCCATATTTACTATACATGGAAGACAAACTGATCGAGAAATAACCAATTGCAATTTTCCCTATGGTCAAGGTTATTTGTATACAAAGAAGTGGAAAAATCGTTTCAATTACTACAGAGAATCGATGGACAGCTACTCTAGTTCCGGTAGGAAGAAGACAAGTAGAATTATCGACAATATTGACAGAATATAGATTTGGATATACAGGACTCTCACATCATTCGCCGCGAATTTAAAATAACGCATCGGCAAGAGAGATCGCTAGCGGAAAACCAATAAACGATGTTTTGAGGGGTTGAATAAACCTACTAGGCTATCTTAATACAACATTGAAATTATCATAAAAGACTGATAATACACAAGTGTTTCAGGGGGGAAGAGATTTAAGGCGCATATTTCTTGAACGAAGATTGGTGCCCAAGGGTTGTGGGTTTGAATCCCACTTAAGTCACAAGTAGTTTTGTGTATTTTCATTCTTCCCAACCTATGTTAAAGTTAAGGAAGGCCCCACACTTATGATAAATGAACGGTGGTTGTATGAGTGGAAACAAGTTTTATTTTTGTAAATGTATTAAATAAATAAATAAAACTATACACTTCGTCGACGGCGAGTTTTTATTTTGTCTAAAATAAACTAAAAATCAGAAAAAAACGAATAACAAATATTGGGACGATAGAAACGCTAAATTTGGCTCATGGTACACCTAATATATCTACAAAACGTTGTTGACCCATCACGAACATATCTGAGAAAGTAAAAATACTAGTTAGTATAGTTTAGTTATTGTAGCTCATGTATCACTGAGGATGACGATTTTGTCGTTGAAACGTGTTTGATAAGTAAACGTAATTTTTGTGATATCTTTTTTTTCGTGTTTTTTATCCTATCTAGTTAGTATGAGTTTGTATAGCCTTCTAAAGTTATTAGTAAAAAAAGCAAAAACTCTACCGTAAAAGATGTATTTTCTCAAAATCCGATAGACCGATTTCGTTTCAATTTTAATAACGTAAACTCACGTACAAAATCTCACGTAAATACATATTAAACCAAAAATATCTCATTTTAACCACATAACCTCTAACAATTTGTTTAATTCTTGTAACGTTTTCCACAATAATTAACATATATTTATTTTGTTGCAATACAACGTTTATTGCATTGTGGTAGCCAACGGATTAGTGAAAATTTAATTTCAGTATTTTGAAATAAGTCTACTAATCCTTTGATTTAGATATTTCTTACCTTAACTCTAGCGCAGTTTCGGAGGAATCATCCACCATCAAAAAAATAAAAATCAATTAAAAATTTGCAATGTTACACAAAACACAATTCACTCCGTTCAGAGGTCGTTCACTGTTTATAACACTTTTGAAATTGTACCGGTCAGATTAATACGTCCATGTGAAAACAATTCGTCTACAATTACCCACGTGCTTTAAACCATAAACGACCTTCAAACGGAGTGTATTTTACCACTTTTTTATTAGTTCGGTTTCCGTCATATCTGTCTGTCTGTCTATCCGGGTGGAATTTTGCAATCGAGTTTAAACTAACTTCCCGATAAGCTAGAGACCTGAAATTTTAAACATAGGCCAGAATTGGATGAAAATACAATATTCAGTTGGTTTCTTGTCTCTACATTTGTTTAAACAACAGGTAATAAGAGGTAATATTTTGAATTTCAGACATTTGCAGCTAAATAGGATGTAAAATGCATTGGGAATTTCCTATATATGTCCCTGTCAGAGTCTCATCAATATATAAAAAACCGATTGAAATCTTTCACCTGGACATAAGACAAAAAAACAGAAAATAATAAATCAAATACAATTTTTTTTATATACCACGTTTTTAAAACGGACTAAAAAGTATAAAATAATTTTTCATGGCCCTTCTACAATTTTGAGGGAAGATTGTAGTGGCTAGGATATATTTGGAATACTTGGAGAGAAAAATGTGGGGCGCAGCCAGTAAATAATACAAGTAGACAATCGGGATGAATTCACAGCTAATTTCAGTGAATCAGAAATGAGAAATTTAATTTATTTACTCCTCCTTAACTATCATAGATTGCCTGCGCCCCACGGTTTCTTGATGATGGTTAATTCACTCGAAACGGCAGTAGAGTTAAGGTAAGAAATACCTAAATTAAAGTATTAGTAATCGTATGTTAATATGCCGAAATTACAATACAAAAACTGCGTAGAACATATGTCGAACAAAGCCCCACTTTGACACATTTGTGAGTAACAAACGCAAACAACAATACGCACATGAGTATTGACTACATTCCACAATTTTATGATAGATTCCTTTTTCCGTACCTCTATGAAACATACCGGGTCACGGGTATAATAGGAAACTACAAAAAAAAAATGTTCGAAACAATTGGGAGTTGTTACCGTCGTAAGGGTTGAACAATATCAATACATGATGGGGTAGTAATTAAGTACAGTGCTGTCAATAGCCATTGTTGAATAATAAACAACAACTACCCCGGAACGAAGCCACCCCTTTATTTACTAAGCTGTGTTTATATACCACCACAAAAGCCATGAGTAGCAATTAATGCATCCTATACATATTGCAACACTTTAAATTGTTATTCAAATGTGAGTTTTATTGAAAAATAAATGTTGCTATAAATTTGTGGGAAACAAAACTGTTAAATATACGTTAGCGATTTATTGCGATTTTCTACTTGATGTGAAATGAGATAAAGGTGTTTCAGAAAGAAGGACAATAGGTATAGAATGAAGTGAGTTAACAGTTTCAAATACGACAGTACCAATGTGAAGAGCAACTCTTGTTCCAGCAGGCTCGCGAAAACCAGAGATCATTGAGTAATACAGTACCCTCAGAATAGGATTGTGTTAGGTGTATGGGGCGTGTCCTCCCTTCTACTTGCTCCCCTAACCTGACTTGACAGTACAACCCATTCCAAGAAAACTAGGTACACAAATTACTGCTTAGCTACATTTAACTCCTTAAAGTAACAACTTCGTGACAGACTTTTGTAAACGTTTTAATCTTATTTACACCGATAAAAGAAACGAAAGTAGGGTAAGCGTTTACACTGAAGCATTTGAGGTCTATATTGTTTTATTGTGGTTGTACCGCTGAAAGTAAACGCAATAAAATTATGGGAGCCCCTCTTTTCCTCTCCATCTTAGACCCATTCCTACCTTCAGGATACTGTTAACGACTTGGGTCTACCAGGACAGTCACGGCACCGTTCAAGGCAGGGATCATAAAATGGTTAAGTACATTCTATTTTGAGAAAAGTTTTGCACGGAAAAAGTTCGTAAAATTCTTATCTAATCTGCTACAACAAAACAAAAGTCTCCGTCTAAAATCTGCGATACGACCTTTAGTTACTGAACATGTAATTACCGATGATAAGCTGTGGTTTTACTGATACGGTCCAAAAACTAAAACAGTCTTCAAAGTCAAACTTACAACACACATCATCAAATCACAGTGCTACCATAAGTTATCCAAACACCAGATCTGTGCACCAGATATCTACGTCAACTGGCGTCTATGTATAATACAAATACTATTATAAGACATGCATCCGTATATGTTAGTTTAATGCTCTCATCTGGTATTTCTTCTAAAAAACGTGAGTTTATGTTCATAAAAATTAAAACTTTAAACAGTAAACTGTTCGTGTAGTACCGTACAATAAAAGTAGAATATTTGACAAGTATTGAGGTTGTTGTGCTTACATTGTTTCCTTCTTTGAACATATAGTGTTGTGTGGTGACTTCAACGCAATATATTACAAAGATGTAGTTCCTTTAGAAAAATCTCAATTGTTAAATTTATTTTTAGGTGTAATTTTCCCGTTACCGTTATTGCAAACACACTGCCACTTTTCATACTAATTTTGATCTGTTGGTAGTCACTCAGTCTGATAAAGTCTTTTGTCAGAGTCAAATTTCTTTCCCTGGTATTTCAAAACACAATCTTATATATCTTATCTATAATCTTAGAATACAAAAAGCTAAATAAATTACTTTTACGGACTAAAAAGATTTTAATCACGACGTATTCTTTGCAACGTTTAATTTTCAACGGTATAAAATTTAAAAAATTATTTGGAATAGATACAAAAATTGACATTTTAAATAATATTTTATTAGTTTTAATGATAACCACCCTCCCAAGTTACTAAACTCCCTTCCACTTGCGTTACTAAGGAAATTCACCTCTTTATGAAAAATAGAGATATTACTAGACGAAGATATAATTGATCAAAACAAACAATCTTTTTGAAAATTTTAGTAGTTGAAAAATGAAACTTAACAGTTTACAAGAAACGAAAAATTTCGATACGCACACGACCAAAAGTTTTGAACCACCAAAAGTCCAAATGACATACAGCGCTCTTTGCGTAAACCTAGAAATGTAGTTTTCCCTCTTGGTGACTTGAACTCATTTTTGTTTCTTGTTCTGGTGATTGCAGTTCTCTTAATATTACTCTTCTCCTCCAGCCTATCCTTTTGAGCCCTTTCTATTTCCAACATATTTTTGATTCTGATATTTCGAAAGTGGTGATAGTTACCTCACAAAATAGGGAATCGATCAAATTTCTATTCTTCCAATCAACATGTTACTTTTAAATACTCCATTTATACCTGATATCTTTAATTTTCTCCTACAGAATGTATTCTTTCCACAATTAATTATTATGACTATCGGTGCTAGTGAAGTCTTTGCCCAAGAAAATAGCACCATCTGACTATATTCATATTACTTTATTTTATGTGCTGTTAAAAGTCTTGTACATAACCAAGTAAGTGTTAGTTTTCTTGAAATCTAATAATCTGTATTTTGAGTTTCAGTCGAGTTTTAGACAAGGCTATAGCACAACACACTCTCTGCTAAGAATTTCAGATGACATACAATATGCTATAGACAGAAGAGAGGTTACACTTTTGACTTTGCTTGACTACATTGATGATTAGTGTTCATGAAATTTCGATCACTAAACTCAAAACTTAAAATTTGTCCACATTGGTTAGAAATGAAGACCGGGATCCCTCAAGGTTCAGTTCTTGGACCACTGCTGTTTTCGTTGTTTATTTATAACATTTCTTCAATTCTTAATCATTTATATGCTGTCGATCATAAAATTTCTAAACACTGCAAGATACCTCATATGGATGAGTGCGTAATTCTTGTGAATGAAGATATTGCTGTTTTGTTTGGACGGTAAGACACGGTCTCAGAATTAATTATGAGAAAAACCATGAAGTTTGAATTGTATATAGGCGTCTTATTAACAATATTAGTTTAAACTCTTTGAAACTTTTAATTGTACCCTGGAGTCGTAAAACAATTTAAAAATTCTTGGTATTATATTCAATAAGACGCTTACTTGACTCTGTCTGTAACAAGATATTTTCTTCGCTGATACAGTTTATAACACGATAATCTCCATTAAGGTGAGACCTCTGCTCCTAAGTTGACTCGATGCCACTGCCTTTGATTTCCATTGAGCAGTTTACAGTAATTTAACAGCCGATTTGGTTCCATCATTCGTTTTTTTCTATAAGTTTTTACCAGAATGTTACCCCTTTTTATAATCCACATAAATAGCACAAATCTGGTAGTCTATTATTGCATATTTTTAAAAAAATCCGTTTTATGTCCAATGTAAATAGTCTGGTAACGTATTCTTCTTGGGGCGCACCTTCAATTCCTCTCGCCCGTGAATCCATCTCAAATAAATCACTCAAAGTTTCATGGAACTCACTGCCCTTAACAATGAGGCAGAGTTTGAGTTTATCGATACACAAAGGTCTGTGGTACATTTGCTGGAGGATGTTTAATTATATTTTATGTGAATTGCGGTTTTTCATTGGTGTAACTTCATTTGAGTGTACGTGTCACTCTGTTTTTCATGTCATGTTCGTAATTGGAATAATGTTTCGTTGTTATAACATGTATAAGTGTATTTTGTCATTAGTTATAATTTTGAATTATCTTCTATTTTCGCGATCTGTTTTCATTTATATTTGATAAATGTGTATGTCCTTATGATTGTGTCACTTATGTATTGTTTAATTGTTATTTATGAGAACTGTAATTTTCAAATTGTATTAAGTGATGGTTTCAGTGAAAGGGGCTTCATAGCCTAGACTGTCCAAATGAAGGCGACGTTTTAAGTTCTTCGTCTCTCGCTTATAGTTTACTTATAAATTAGTGGCATCATACACTACTATGTAAAAAGATAAGCTAGTTTTATAGTTTACTTATAAATTAAGGTGCATCATACACTACCATATAAAAAGATAAACTAATTGTACAGTTTACTTTATAAATTAAGGTGCTTAATACACTAGTATATAAAAAGATAAATTAATTTTATAGTTTTACTTTATAAACTAAGGTGCATCACCCACTACTGTATAAAAAGATAAGATAATTTCACACTTTACTAATAAAAAAAGATAAACTAATTTCACAGTTTACTTATAAATTAAGGTGCATCATACACTAGTATATAAAGAGATGAGCTCATTTTATAGTTTACTTATTACTCATTACAACTGAGCTGAGAAGGAAGTTTAATGAGAAAGGACCTAATACAGATACTGGACTCCTAACCTATAAAGAACACTTATGCGAGACATGTCTCCTGAACGTGCGCATCTGTCAAACATTTTAAATGTTAATTGTTGTATTGTGTGTGTACATGTGTGTGTGTGATATGTGTGTGTGATGTTCATGGGAATGAGAACATATTTTAAGGATCTGAAGATGACCTTGAAGCAAATATTGAAACTAGTATCCGACATCCAAAACAAGGAACTGACGTAACCTAATTATAATTGAAAATTCAGTTCCGGTGGCTAAAACCTCCAAAAATGAATTGAGTAGTTTATTTATTTACAATAATTTATTGATTTTAACGCTTTTACTTTTTTTTACCAAGCTAGTATTATTAATTTAATAATTATTTCAAGTGAAAATATACGACCAAGACTAGGAATTAACCCAGGACTTATGGTTTTATGGCGCGTAAAACCAAACGTTCTGGGTTCAATTCACATTCTAAGTGGTATATTTTTCACTTGAAATAATTATTTAAGTAGTTCATAGTTTGTTATCTATTGTTAGTCGCTTGTCGTACCTTTAAAAAAAGCGAATAAATGTTATATGTTTCGGTCTCTCAAAACATGATGATTAGAAACTTACCACTGTACAAACATAAAAATCATCCTTGGAAACATAAAACATTTAATATATAAAAAAATAATTCTATCAGTTTCTTTCAAGTTTTGGAGAAATGTGAAGATTAATTTTACAAAATAGTACGCCAGATTGTAAGTAAATATGGGAATAATTCGTAAAAAAGTAGCTAAATTTCAATCAAAATGATTTTTTCCTTACGACAATTGGAACAAGGGAACCAAACTTAGGCGTTATTTAAATATACAATATCTTTCAAATTGAATAAACTTAACAAATAGAAGCCCTTCTATATTGATTTATTCTCCCACATGGTAACAAGCTTGGTGTTCAATATTTTGTTCCTCAGAAAATTATCTGAAATAGTGCAATGTTTTTGCTCAGCTTACTCTGTAATTGTTGAAGACAAGACAACTCCTAATAAGTTTTTAAACGATTACGTTGATGCAATTTATTGTTTTATTTCATTGCTAGTGTTTCTATAACGACCTCTTCAAGTATTATTGCAGTTCAGGAATAAAATTTACTTTAACTGTCGTCGTTTAGTGAACGCTAGACCGTTGTTGGAAGTTAATATATCATAAAAACTACGTAGATGATTTCAATCAAATTTTGTTCTACGGCTTTAAGTAGGATTGCTTTAGGATTTACGATTAAGGTTATTTTATAAAACACTAAAATAAACCTTAATAAATATGTTTGTCTACAGTAGTTGACAAAGTGGCATTTTGTTCATTTAAATTAGGTTGCAAAACAGCTGATTTCTCAACAGTTTCACTTTGCCCACTACTTTGCACACTACTTTGCTCACTCCGAATAGCAACCGAACAAAACGAAAATTAGGTTAAGTTTATTTGAATTGATTTATAATATACAGGAAATGTCCCGTATGTAGGTTAGATTAATTCTTACATATAAAATAACATAAATAAACAACAAAAAAACGTTTTAAAGTTGAAAAAGGAAGTAATTATTCATGAAGATGATTGACAGTGTATGTACATGGAGAGTATTTTTCGTTTGCCGAGTTTTGAAGTTGGCAATCCCGTTTCCTCAACAATACACCTAAGTTATTTGTAATATTCATAAATAACCTCAGTTTTGACGTGAGAACTTCTACTCAGTGTTGATGTGTTGTTTAGCACTACTGCTATATTTTGTGTAGTTAGTTTTAAAATATGGACAGTTCAGAGGATGAAAACCTGTCAAATACCCCGCCTAAATTAACGGAAAAAGCTAACAACGTTGTACTAAATCTCCTTCCTATCAAATCTAGGAAAAAGTACGACCGCCAGTATGAACGGTTTTTGTCGTGGCTAAAGGAAAACAATGGTAACAAAATAACAACTGTAGACAAAGTATAATGTGCAATTCGTGAGCAAAGTGTCTTTTTTAAACTCGATAAAATTGACATTTTTCTCTCGTTTAAAAAAGTGCCACTTTGCTCACTAGTTGCACAAATAACTATTTTCATTGAACCATTTCTTTAACCGATGTTTTTGAGGAGATGCCAAACAATGTTTCGTTTATGCGCGTAGAGGCTATTTATTAAAATATCAAAATCGTTTGAGAAAATCTAAATTTTTTAATTTACAAGTAATCAAGATTCGAATTTGAATTTGTACGTATGAAAAGTAATTAATGCAATGTTTCTGATCAGTTGATACTGTATAAGTGTTACAAGTAGAACAACTGTTTTCAAACCATTACAATGCAGTCATTTCATGTTTTATTTCCTTGCTATTAATTCTTTAACGACCCCCCACCAACCCCCCCAGCAATGGAGATGCGACCTACTTGCGTCTTCATTTTATGTAATAAGGATATCGATTTCCCTTGCGTCCTGCTAAACACAGCTGCTGACAGACTGGACAATCGTAAAGAATAATTGGCACAATGTTGTTGTTTTAAAGTGAATAGACGTTGATTTTTGTTTGATTTAAAATAAAATCATCATGAAATAGATATTGCGCTTCCTGGAGTGGCAGAAAAGAAACTTGAACCCCCCCCCACTTTATTAATTTATTATTAATTAAGATAGCTAAATGTATTGTGCGAAAATGTTAAACATTTTGAGGCTGGGTGCCGAAAATTAGTTTGCTTCACTACCCATTAAAACAATATTCTTAACATTAACAATATTATATTAACAACGAACCAATAATTATACTGGAAGTGTAAAAAAAAAAAATACCTAAAACTACAAAAAACTACAATGTTTGCCAACTTTATAAACAGTCTTATTTGAATGTGTTATTACATATTAGCTCTGTGCACAAATGTTCGAGTGATCTCAAGGTAAAATGTTTTTCTTTTTCTTTTTTTCCCCTTTTCTTTATTTAACCATATTCCTGGACTAATAAAACTGAGAAAATTAAAGAGCATCACTAGACGTTAATTATTCACTAAATTTATTTTTAATCAAAGTAAAAATTGTGATTTACAGATCTCTAACAATTTGTAATAGACAGCTACGAAATTAATTTCGTATTATTTCTAGAAAGAAAGCTTTCTCGGTTATTAAGAGTTGAAAGAATTATTATGTAAAGAGAAGAATATTTTAAAATTATTTTCCATCTGACAAGCTTTGAGCATGCAAGATAAAACTGATTCAGAGAGACTTATACAAAGCTCTGAGGAGCACATGGTTTAGTTAAATATTATTTCACGATATGAATCATAAAATTAATTGTAAAGTATAAATTTTTTAATTAATTTAGAAAATCAATCCTGAGTGTAGATAGTGTAAAGTTAATCTTGTTTGTAGAGAACGGACGGTTTGAACTAAAAAGGCATCGCAAAAATTAACCAAAAGTTATTTGGTTGAATGACTATTTGAAATAAGGGAAAACGTTTTATTTTTATAAATGCATTAATCACTTTACTTTAATCATGATTGAAACCACTTAAATAATTGTTTGATGTGCACTTTTAAATTTCTTTGTAAGTCACTGAAATAGAAAGCTTAGTTCTCTCTATTCCTCTCTCTCTTACCCTCCCACTCTCTCTCTCTCTCTCTCTCTCTCTCTCTCTCTCTCTCTCTCTCTCTCTCTCTCTCTCTCTCTCTCTCTCTCTCTCTCTCTCTCTCTCTCTCTCCTCCTCCCTATCTCTCTCCTTCCACCTCACTCCCCTCCCTTCTCTCACTCCCTCCTCTACATCCCCTCTCTCTCCTCTCTCTCATCCCTCCCTCACTCCCTCCCTCTCCATCCATCCATCCATCCATCTATCTGTCCATCCATCCATACAACCCCAAGACAGCATTCTTAGGTTAGTCAATTATGAACAAAACATTAAAAATTACACCCCACACAACACAAAAACACATATGTTGTCAGTACATACCTGTGGATGTAAATTGATATTGATTATAAAGTTATAATGCGAACAATAAATGTTCAAGGCATGTTTTTTTTTGTGTTATTTAGTGTTGCATGATTTATAAATGGTTTGTTGATATTTGACTTCCCTGAGGATGCTGCCTTTTTGAAGAGAAACATGTAGCTAAGTATAATAACAAAAAACTACATTTGACTACACTAAAGGTGTAAGTAGTTATAAGGCTAAACAACGAATACAATTTTATTTATTTTAGTGAGTTATTAGAATAAAACAATAAATCATTCATGATGATACAAAGACGTCTTTTCTCAAAATCGGATCTACCGATCCCGTTCAAATTTTAATGAAATATGAAAATTACTTACCTAAACTCGTGTGAAAATTTGCAATAAAACATTAACCCATAAAAAATCTCATTTTCTCATCAAACACACTCAAACTGTCTTTAATGACTTATTTATTTTTGTTTCGTTTCTTATAAAAATTGACATATTTATTTTATTTCAATACAAAGTTTGCCCAAATGCTAAAAAATGCCCTGTCTATTCTAAGCACTTTTGTATGCTAATATACGTAACAAACGCAAACAAATACACTGCCAAAATATCAAATCATTGAAACCTAAATTTCATTATAATAGACGCGTTTTCTCGTCACTTGTAGAGATATGAAACCTTCCTGGTCATAGGTTTATATACAATAAAAATTGTTTAAAACGATTGGGAGTTGTTTCCGTCATAAAGGTTGAATGAAACTGATACGTTACGGACTAGTAATTAAGTGTAGTGGTATCAATAACCGTTGTTGAACAATAAACAATTGTTACCCTGCAGCAAAGCCACTCCTTTATTTATTAAGCTGTGTTTATATACCACCACCACACCTCCTACTGTATTGCAACAATTTAAATTGCTTTTCAAATGCGCGTTTTATTAGTCATTAAATATCGCTCTAAATTTCTTACAGGTGGAAAACAAAATTGTCGAATATAAATGAGAAATAACCTATTGTGATTACCCTCATGAAGAGTTATAAGGCAGTTATATACAGTGTGTTCCAAAAGGATTGGACAATAATATATCATATGAATCGCTAGAGGACTGTGGATTTTGATGATGACACTTCATTTTCGAAATGACGTAATGTTTTTTCCGTCCAAATTCACTTAATAAAAGAACTACGTCCGACAAATGTTAACTAAATAATTATTAGTAAAACATGTCCGCCGCTAAGCACTTCTTTTATTATCTGTCTGTATTTTATTTTTTATTTTAATGTAACAGCGGATATTTCTTGTTGAAACGTCATATTCAAGGATAAAATAAAGTAATAAAGTTTAAAGTTTCAAAATATTTTGAAACTTTAAGCTTTATTGCTTTATTTTATCCTTGGATCTGTCTGTATGTCTACCTGACTGTTTTCTTTAAAACTACTAAACCAATTTTGATTAACTAGTTCTCTTGTCATTACAGAAACAGTGTCAGATTGATTTAAATTGTACAAACGCAAGCAGAGGACACAGAGCGGATCGAGATTCATACTTAATATGTCTTTTAAGCTTTATACGTATTATTAATATGATTTAATCATATGAATCACCAGAGCACTGTAGTGAATATACAATGAATGAAAATTCTCCAAAACCACAATAAAACACTAACAACACAAAGACTGTAGTTATGTTTATTCTACCTTATGTATATTACAATAGCACTGCTATCATCTTCGGAGGTACAATACACATTCAAGTACCTCTGAAGATGATAGCAGTCCTATTGAAATGTACATAAGGTAGAATAAACATAACTATACAGTCTTTGTGTTGTTAGTGTTTTATCGTGGTTTGGGGAATTTTCTTTCTACAATAATATCTCTCTGACAGTTCAACCTTCTTTCTAACGCAAATCTGAATATTTTTAATAATAATCAGTAAATTCTAGTAAGTTAGATAATTATTGATGTTTAAGGTTAATACAATTTAATCTTGAAATAAATTTCAATGAAAACAAAACTATATTTTGGTCAAACGAAATAATAATAACATGTTAATCTCGTCTCGGTACTTATTTAAAATAGAATCAAATAAATTCTATCAAAGCCAAGTTGTAGTGATTCCGGAAATCGAATTTGGTGGACCTACAAGATCCATAACTCATAAAGGTAAAAAGCACCTCTTAATATCCAAAGAAATGACACAACTTTATCCAATGTAGCAGAACCCATCTGAATAGCGACGCTTCATAGGCTTTAAAAAAAGAAGAAGTTAAGTGCTGACATTGGTCAAAAAAAGACCTCTCGAGTACTTGGAATCTAGATGGGTACCTAAATTGGGTCGACACTGGGGATTTTGACTGGGGATTTGATCTTCCAAAAGTGCTCAAAATGAATATCTAAGCTACTATCAAAGGATTACATACCACCGTCTGGTTATACTGAAATCAGTGAAAGATATCCCTAAGTCCCTGAACCAGTAATTTGTCGTGTGTTTACCCAAAACTTAAGCGGCTTAAGTAAGAGCTTAACTTACAACAAACTAAATCAAATCAGAATGTGATTCTGCGTGTAATGATATAATATAAGTATCCAAACAGGTGATCTGTACACCGGATATGTCCTTCAACACCGATGTCTGTCGTTTATTGTACGTTGTTTATGGTACATCATCTGTACACGAAGATAAGGACTTATAAACTAGTCTCGGTTCCACCAAACATGCTGGTTAGTAAATTATCGGTACAAAAACAAACATCATCCCAGGAGACATAGAAAACTTAATATTTCAAAACCAATTCTACATTTTTTTAAAAATTTAGTTGAAATATAGGGATTAATTAAACTACTATGCCAAATTGTAAGTAAATATAAAATAAGGTACTGAAATAAATTATAAAACGCTACCACGATTGCAATCAATCAGAATTTCCGTTTACGGCTAGTTTATGGAATAAGCAAAAATGTTTATGCGCTATTTAAATATATATATAACTTCCAAATTGAACAAAAAATTTTCAGACATGTTAGAAACAATTATTGGAACGATGGCAACGATTTAATTTTTTCTTAGACTGTGGTTTACAAAAAGTATCTCTGATAGTGCAATTTTTATTATTATTATTTTATTTTATTTTTTTCATAATTGATACTCTGTAAATGTTGCAGACAAAACGACTGTGTTTAAACCAATACATTGTTGCATTTCCAGTTTTATTTCATTGCTAGTGTTTCTGTAACGACGCACCCCCCCCCCCTGCTACAGAAATGTAGATGCGACCTGCTGGCGTCTTCATTTTATTTAGACGAGATATCGATTTGTCGCGAGTCCTGCAAACACAGCTGCCGGCAAACAAACCGGACATTCATAAAAAATGGATTCGCAACATGCTGTTTCTCCTGACGTCAATGGACGCTGATTTTTATTGGTTTATATGACTTTATAAAATAGATAATGCTCTTCCTCACTTGAATCCAAACAAAACATACAAGTGCACCAACATTACAATTAAATTCTTTCATTCACAAAACATAATATCAAGAGTCTGATAAAGTCCCTGTAGAGATTTTGTGTGAAACTTATTCGTTTGAGGTCTCCGGAGTGGAAATTAATGCTTTGGAGTCTGTCTGTCTTTTGTGCGGAGCTCTTCAGATTTTAATTAATATGATACGTTCGATATATCTTAAACAGTTCAAGAATTTAAATTTCAAGGTAGTTGTTACATGTTTATATTTCCAACTACTATAGAAAAGTAAAAATTTAATTTTTTCTTTAAATTTATATTTTACATATTGCTTGAAGAGAAAAATGTTATATTCTACAGCCAAATCAAGTTTTATTTTGGGGTCATTTTTCCTCTTAATGGATAACGTCAAACACCAGAATTTTCGGAGAAAACATTACTCTTAATACTATTTTTTGTGGGTCCATGGCAGCTACATTTTATATATTTAAAAAAATTTTAGAAAATTGGACTTATGTATTTTGTTTGTGAACCAGGTACGCCTAAATTTTTAAATATTAAATTAATGTAAAAAAAGGCAGGAATTTTGACCAATGCCAACGTACGAGATTTGATCAATACGGTTTCCTAGAATTTAGAGCAATTTTTTGGGCAAATCAAAACTGATTTCAAAACTGATATTTTCGTTAAAAAACACGATTTAAATTACTTTCTATGTACAATACATAATGTGAGGTAGTAAAAATGTTTAAGAATTAATTTAATATTTAATTTAACGGAACGCTGCTTCATTTAAAGATTTACAAGAAGTAATCAATTTCCTAATTACTCCCAAAACATAATTTTCTACTTTGCAATATGATTTGGAATTCGCTAGAATATCATCGAAAACTTTAAAGCTTATTTAGAGAAATGATACCATCTATAACATCTCCTATGTAGTTTATTTACGAATATATTACAAACTGACATTTTTGAGGACATCTTGACAATTTGGGTTTTTGATCGTAAAGCAAAAATTTCAATAAAATGCCGTTCAAATAAATTCCAGTCAATTTTAAGAAAGTATATTAATTTTTTGTAAATGTACAAACAGTAAACGTTTAACTTAAATTATATGAGGAACGATAATATCCTAGACACCAAAAATGAGTAAAATCGGTTTAACTTTTTTTAAGACAAATATGTATATACGGACAACTATTAAAACGATAAATCCACACAAACTAATATATGCCTCTCCATCCGATAATTTCGTTATATATATATATATATATATATATATATATTACGTAATATATATATATATATATAGTTATTATGAGAGAGAGAGAGAGAGAGAGAGAGAGAGAGAGAGAGAGAGAGAGAGAGAGAGAGAGAGAGAGAGAGAGAGAAATTTCGTAACAAATTAGTTAGCCATTGGAGAACTTCGCCTGCAGCTTGTCAGATAATGAGTAGCAGACAATTCCCTGCTAACTCTAGAACTCCTGGTTATTATAGTTACGCAACTTATTCACCGACATGCTGAGCGGAACGCATACCCACAGGGTGTGAAGGGGCAATGTATATTACAAGCAATCATCAAATTTCCACATTTTCCTAATTTGTTTGACCACAATGCTATGTGGCTAAACTTAAATTTAAAACACATTCCGGTTATTTATTTTGATCAATACGAGTTGTATATCACTCACAACGTGTTATGGATTGTTTTTAGTAGGTTTTTATTTGGTCTTGGGGATGATAGAGTTTATTTATTTAGTGCAATTTGTGCAATTTTTTCCACCGTTTGTTATTATTATTGCCTTTTTAAAATTTGTATTCCACTTTAGATTAGGTCAGGTTAGGTTAAGTTATTAATGGGACAGTGTTTTATTATGATTTTACTTCTTTTAAACTTAAAAAATAAATGATTGTTAGATTTACTTAAATGTAATTACAAAATTGTAACTTAAATTTTACAAATAAAATAAAAGTGGAATGCACAACTATCTCTCTCTCTCTCTCTCTCTCTCTCTCTCTCTCTCTCTCTCTCTCTCTCTCTCTCTCTCTCTCTCTCTCTCTCTCTCTCTCTCTCTCTCTCTCTCTCTCTCTCTCTCTCTCTCTCTCTCTCTCTCTCTCTCTCTCTCTCTCTCTCTCTCTCTCTCTCTCTCTCACACACACACACACACACACACTCAAAAATAACTGCCTATCACACATTCACCTTGAATATTGTAAATACCAACTTTTTTGTATCCCCAATATAAAATTTATTTTATAGTCCTTTCTTGATTGGAGATTTTTTTCGCCTATAAATTACAAGTAAAAAGTAATTATTCTATTCACTCTTGATCAACTTTTGTTCACTTCTGACTCTGACACTATTACAACAAGCGAGGGCTAGGATACTCTATTTTACGCCCCTTATGTCCTTTTTTAAAATTTTTATGAAGTCCGAGAGACTTTTCTCCTTTGATCAACAAGAAAAAGAAGAAAAAATGGTACTTATTTATATTTCCTATCAACGCGTAACTTTGTCCAATAAATCCGTTACAAGGTGTCGTCATTTTATTTAGTCTCTTTCTTTTTGTTAAAAAATGTATGATTACATACTGATATTATGGATCAGGGAAATACATTGATAAAACGTCATCCCTTAATAAGATTTTAGATGCTATGAATGCAGCACGAGTTGTAGAGAGAAAGTTATTTCATGTTCCAAGTGCTCTGGGAATGACACCTGTCGTATGTGCAGTCCTCTTAATCAAATTTGTTTGTGGACATATTTTGGTCACGTCTCGGAAATTATTTTCATTTTTCCAATCACTCAATACTTGGGGGGGGGGGTACGTGTCAAAAAACAAAAACAAAAAATTCCGATTTTCTCAAAATCGGCACTAACGATTTTGATCAAGTGTAACATCACGTGCCCAAACAGAACGTAGTGATAGCCACTTTCAAAAATACCGATTCCTGAATTACCGATAAAAGTCGTAACATCGGTTATAAAACTTGTTATAACAGACGATTATGTTCAACATCGGCTAGACCGATTTTATTGAAATTTTTGTAAAATTTAAAGATTATTAATCCAAAAAATTTAAAAAAAATCGCAAATATAAAAATTACTATTAAGGTTAAATTTCCCCAAAATAAAACAAACCTTAACCAACGTGATTTACACTTGATTTAATCTTATAATGTGTATACTTAAGACGAGTTTATAACAAATGTAAAGCAAGGTTAATCGGTAAATACTGTTTATAATAATCGGTAAATAATTTGCAAAAAAAAAGACGATGTCCACTTTTTACTTGCATTTTTGCGACAAAATAGTTAGAATTTCGATTATAAATATGCGTTTCAGAAAGTTTGTCCAATGTTATAACAGCTTTTATTATATTGATCATGTTCTGTGTTTCACTTATTAAAAACGTAAATTGATTCATACCCTCGAAACGTCGTGTTTTGTACACACAAATAATGACAAATATCCGAATAATATTATATCAACAATTAATCATTATCTATTATCTACCCTGAATAGTAGGACAGGGTTGGGTAAGTACTATGACGAACAATTCAGCACGTCTGTATGGCGTCTTTACGGTCGGATAGTTCTGAATAGGCCTTAGTGTCAATCAAAAACAGCTGGCGACACCTCGTCGCCTCCTCTACCCCCATTCCTCTTATTGATTTCTCGCATCCGGCTTATCTTTGCAAAACCAGGAGAAACAAACTCTTCTTATAATATCTGACTGACAAAATAATAAAAGGAATATAATCAAGAATGGGGTGTCTTTTTTTTTTTTTTAATACAGTACTGGGTTTGAAAATTTTTTGTTTAATAATTTTTGAATGGTTGTAAAACATTGCAGTAAATGTCTCACGTAGTCATACAAAAAAGTTTTTTGTCTCTGCTCTTGTTGTTTAAATGGAAAAAAAACCCCTCGGTCATCATCGTCTCATAAAATAAAAATAAAAACATAAAATTACGACTCCTATCACTCGAATATTCTGATATGGTCAGTATCCGAGAAGAACAAGAGTTGGTCAAGAAAGACCCGATAGGAAAGACGAAAAAGACGTCTCTTTTCTTTGTTTCAACTCAATGTTAAATATTTGACATATATCTAAGATAGACCCTACTTTTTTGTATTTGAAGACTGGCTCTTTTCCGAGTCCCGTACATGGTATTTTTTTTTCGAATTAAACAAAAATAATTACTATTTTCAAAAAATTTCTAAAAAAGTTATTACAAATACCTTTAAATCCCTGTGTAAGGAACTATTTTTCCATCCCAAAGAGTTGACGTAAACATTTGGTATCTTGAACGGTTTTTGAATTATGTAACACCTAAACTTTAAAACGTAAGTTTCCGGGAAAAAACGGAGCTATTTTTTAATGATGAAATATATTTTATGAATGAATTTACATGCTTTTAAATGGTTAATTTTAATCATAACATTGACAATCTCCCAATACATCGATTTTATAGTCCAATTTTACATCTACAAACATAAAACCTACAAAATTGCTGTGCAACTGGATACAAACCAACCGCCACGCAAGCCAACCACCGTTTATTTAAAGCTGGCCCTCCCCCAGCCATACCACAGTGTAAAGAACCAAACGACACAGACTAAACCTTATGTCATGGGTGGGATTCGAACCCACTATCTAAAATGCAACTCTTGATCAGGGAGTGACGCCTTTATCTGATACAATCAAACCAGTAGTTGTAAAACAATAGCAAATATCAGTGAGAGTTTGCACAATATTGTCGGTGTGCAAGTTGCCTAAATTTCAGACTGTATTCTTGCTGTTTGATTTCTGATTGATTACGTTTTATTATTAAATGTTGCATACTGTTTTAAACAAAAATAATTAATAGAATAATATTTTGTCAAAACCTAAAAATATTTGAATGCCTGTTCAACTTCCCTTAAAGCCGAGCTATCTTCGTATATCCGGTCAGAATAAAGAACAGGCATTTCCAAATTCAAATTAGTGATTGACACAGTTTGGTAATTCTGAATAGAAAGCTGATGCAATATTTATTAACTGTTATTTTTGTCTCTATATATAGAAAGAGGAAAAATTCAATATTGCAATATGACGTAAACCAAGACTATTATACTCGTATGTGAATAAATTTGTGTATACAGGTCATGCAATTGACCTCCATTGACAGTTATTAATAACACAAGTTGTACATTTATGACTCGTAAGGAAGTTATCGCTAAAAAATATAATTTAAATAAACCTACAAATTATACTGTTTTCCTTGTTGTTTTAAAAGCGAAAATCCATTTGGTCGTCATCGTTCTTTATAAACAAAGGAAGAAAACAACATAAATTTAAAAAAACCCTCTAATGTTCTAAAAGCGTACAGTACTTTATTATGAAAAAAAGTTTACTTCTTCAAAACTTAAGAAAAAAATATTTGTATATAACAATTACAAAAATATAACCTTAAAAAATATACACAACTAAAATAAAAGTCAAATGTACAAGAGTGGAATTTTCATTTGCATAAATGAACTTCTCATTTAGGTAATTGAAATAACATCAAAGCATTTAAGATGTCGATAGTCCGATTATGATATCCCGTTTCTCTCTCCCTTTCTCTCACTCTCTCTCTTCCCCTCTCTCTCCCTCTCTCACTCTCTCTCCCTCTCTCAATCTCTCCCCCTCTCTCAATATTTCCCTCACTCTCCCCTCTCTATCCTCCCCCCTCTCTCCTCCCCTCTCTCCATATCTCTCCCTCTCCCTCCCTCTTTTTCTTTCTTGTCTTTTTCACACGTATCTCATTTTAACAATAATCACTCATTAAAAGATAACCGTCACCTTCATCACACATATATCCACGTATTTTACATACACACTCTCCCCTTCGGGTCTGACTTATAATAACTAATGAAAGTATCAAGCCCGATATATCCTAACTGGAACTTCACCTTTCTTCATCTCGTCTTGGATTAGACCCCTTTCTTTCATCTTAACCAACTGTTCGTCCCTCACACTAATGTAGTAATCGATGGTTCGGAGTCTCTATTTAAAAAAAAAATTGATGACGAGTTTTTAAGGGATTATCAGTTTTGAGGACAACTGAGTCCAAAAGAGTAATATTTGGAAAATTTACGACTACAATATAGTATAGTGCAGTGACTTACGATCCAAACGGGTGGATCAATTTTAATCAAATTTTTTTGTATTATAATTATTTGTATAATTATTTTGTATTATAATTATTATTATTTTATAACTCAAAATTAGGATGTATAAGGGGAAAACACAAAATTAAAATTTCCTCAAAATCGGTGACGCCGATTTTGATCAAATTTTTCTCAAGTGTAGTTTGTTTTGGTGTTTAGATCTCTCAAATCCACCCGATGACCCTAGCTGAATTTACACCTTTTTTCTTCTAGTCTTGTGTTAAATCTTTCCATCTTTCCTATTAAGTTTCATTTGACCAACTCTTGTTCTGTTCAGACCCTGACGCTATTGGAGTATTCGAAGGCTAGGGGTCTTTATTTTATTTTTTTTTATAAGGCGACGATGACTGAAAGATTTTTCATCTTAAAACGACAAGTAAAATAAGTATCAGCTCTCTAACTAGTTTTGTTATTTTCTGACTTTAATGCTAAATACAGCACTCGAGAGCTAGGAGCTCTATTTTATGTCATTTTTACTTAAATTTGTTTATGACCGGAAGATTAAGAAAAATAAAGCAGTTAAGTATTTTACATTTCCTAACCTAACCTAACCTATAATTCTTCTATCTTCCAAAACTCATCTAATTTCCTTATAACTGGAATTTAAACTCCAAAAGTGGTGACGTCACTGTGTGAATAATCTTAAAATATTTGGCAGTTTACTGTGACTCATAGTGGGGAGAAAGCGAGCCTGCCTCGTCTCGTTTCCCGCTTACCAGCTCCTTCGCGCGGGAATAACAACGTTTAACAAAACTAATGTAATCTCATTACAAATCTCTATTACATTATACTCTTTAGAAACCATGTGTTTCGTTCTTACAATCAATTGATAGTCAAAACGCTGCTTTGAACGGGAATTCTGTTTGTACCTGTTGTACCTGTAAAACCCTTGTCAGGTAGCAGTAGTCCCTGTTGTCCGCAATTGCCCGCTTTAATGATGTGTCCGCAATTGTCCGTGTCCGCAATTGACCGGACACCTCGGGAAAGTGAAAAGGTGATTTCCCACAAGGCGTCCGCCCGTCTTGGTTGGCATCTTTGTCTTTGTCATCTGCATGTAAGCAAGAAATGGCCACATTAATGTTTTACTAATTAAAATATGAACATGGAATTCAGTACAGGGGACTGTAGTGTGCTCATATAGAACCCTATTGAAATTCAGAAAAATTAATTTACAAAATTTAAAATGGCGGCTATTTACAACAAATATATCTTGTAAATTATTCACCTTATAAAGCATTAAATTAGATAACAATTAGCGTATTACAGTTCTACGTCTAACTGTATAAACACCACTTCTTCACCGAGATAAACTGTGAAATTATAGTGCAAAATGTCGAACACTGATTTCCCAAAAATGTAATATTTGTTGAGTATCGCGATATTTTAGGGCCGAGTCACCGAAACGAGCGTAGCGAGTGGAGGCTTCTTCAAATACAGCTTCGAGGCCCCAAAGGGCCGAGACACCAACACGAGCAAAGCGACTACAGATTTTTGTAACACAAACACATCTACGAAACCCGCATTAATTATTTAAAACCCAAATGTAAAACATTAAACCTAACCGTTGATCCAATATTGTGTTCACTTTATAATTAAAATAGCTTTGCTGTACTGTTTACAAATGCATAATAAATAATGCACTTAATAGTTCACATATCGCTAATTTCTATCAACTTTACCAAAAATATTGCGCAAACATTCTCACACGCGCATCTACAAAACAACAAATACTATCCAATCGAAAGTTATTTCTCGTCATGTTAATTTAAAATGTTATGTTAGATAGATAACCGCACAAAGATTGTATCTAAACTACGGACGCTTATCATAGAGTTGTATTAATCGATATTTTTAAAAAAAGACTACATTTGTTTTTCTTTTACATAATCTTAAATCTTATTTGTCCAATCGAAAGTTATTTGTCGTCATGTACATTTAAAATGTTTTGTTAGATAGATACCACAAAATGAGTGTGTCTAAACTACGGACGCTTATCATAGAGTTGTATTAATCGATATTTTTTTACAAAAAGACTACATTTGTTTTACTTTTACATAATCGTAAATCTTATTTGATTAATATCGAAAGTTATTTGTCGTCATGTACATTTAAAATGTTATGTTAGATAGATAACCGCACAAAGATTGTATCTAAACTACGGACGCTTATCATAGAGTTGTATTAATCGATATTTTTTACAAAAAGACTACATTTGTTTTTCTTTTACATAATCTTAAATCTTATTTGTCCAATCGAAAGTTATTTGTCGTCATGTACATTTAAAATGTTAGTTCGATAGATAACCGCACAAAGATTGTATCTAAATTACGGACGCTTATCATAGAGTTGTATTAATCGATATTTTTACAAAAAGACTACATTTGTTTTACTTTTACATAATCGTAAATCTTATTTGATTAAAATCGATTTTTTATTAACGCGAGTCAAGGTTTGTTTTTCGTTGGGAATCGATGCTGTATTCGGGTTCAACAAAAATGAATAAATGAGCTAAGTAAACAGTGGTTTAGAAATCCAGGATTTTGATGTTACAATCTTAATTTCAAGTCTCTAAAACGAGCAAAACATTGATTCTAATACATATATATTTATCTCGTTCTCCTTTAATATTTTGACATCCAAACACATGTTATCTTAAGCTGATCTATCGATGAAATATTCTAACTCTTCAAGACAGAAACATTATAATTATTTTATGAATTCAAAATGAATACCGAAGAACTAAGTTTCTTTACACACGAGGCTTCCTCATCTTCCCGAGGCTATCGTGGTCCTGTGCTGTGATCCTCTGTCCAGTTTATTCGTCATAGCAACCGCGTCACGTTTCCCATCCGGCAGTGTTTCCGCCTAGATCCAATCTCTCCATCGATCGATTGACCTCTCGGGACCTTCATGGTAACTCCGACCACCGACAACTGACTGCTGGATTTGACCTCGATTTCAAATCAACCACAACCTTGGCTTATATACTCATTGGTCATTTTTAACGCGTTAGAAAATTGTAAGCCGAGCAATTACGTATTTGTACTGTGTTGTAATGATTGTTTATGCTCTGATGTCTATTGAATGTTAGAATATTTGTCTACTTCCTTCTAACTTAACTTAACATTAAATCTTAACAGGTTTTTGTCAATAATTTATGAACAGTGATAACCTAATATTTGGCACACATCAGTGATACATTTTCTTATAACAACTCCATGTTTTATTTCTTTATCAAAATCAAAGAGTCAACGTTTTGGTTTAAAGGAATCTATCTCTAAATTTGCAGTTAACAAAAATTGAAGGGGAAAAAATCCAAGAAACGACCAAAATTATACTCACATATACTACATACATTAAACAGTCAGACATTATTCGGAAAATCATATATTTGCGCTCAAGAAGCGTCAAAACAGATATTTCTAAACTCAAAATTACACACAATACCCATAAAACGAATTCGTACGGTGAATTAAGAAGCTAAATTGTATCAATAATTCCTATATATCACTTGTATATAAAATAAAATATTTAAATACAAATACGGATTATAATATTTATTAAAATTAATAATTAATAAAAGGATTATATAAATTAATAAATACTACACGAAACAAATATTAATTAATAAATAATTTAATAGCCGGTAACATTAAGTTACGTTAAAACTGTTTTAAACATGTTCGTAATATATTATGTATTACTGACGATCATATATTAACAACAAGCTTGTACTGCGCAGCCGTTACAGGTATTTTATAAACATAACCTCAAAATTCCGTTAATAATAAATGTTCAGTAAAAATTTTACACCGATTAACATTGATCTAGTATTATCTATAATTCTATTTTTTTTAATTATTACTTAATGATGGAATATTTGTATTAATATTGTTGTTGGTTAACTATCGGGTTAACGCCTCCCCCTTCCCAGTTGGCAGATTGTTTCACGACCGTTAGTTGTTCTGTGACTGTGGTTGTTAACAGACCTATTTTGGTTTGTATTTGTCAGATGCCCATTCATGATATCTTTTGACTTGTGATTTCCTGATCACATGTGAGTTTCTTTTTAGTTTTTAACCGCTCAGGGTTTGTCCTGGGTGTTTTATCATTAGGTTTAGTATCTGAACATAGACCTAGACATCTAGGCTTGTGTTCTGTCTGCATGTTTAAGTTTGTAGGTTAGGCACTTGATAAAGGGAGTTGATTTATACTCTCGAAACGTCGTGTCTTGTTTCTTATACACGAATGATGACAAATGTCCGAACAAACAATAACATTATCTGTAATGTTTGATAATTCTGTAAGAACTAACCAATGGTAGATTTCAAAATTATGAAAATGGATTATGAACGCCATTTTTAGAAAGATCTAAACGCGTTATCAGCGTAAATTGATTTTGATTATTATCCAGCTTTATTTCATCGAAATCCGAGTAACCGATTTGGAAATATTGCACCTTTAAAAACACCTCATAAACTGACATTTCTGGAGAGATAGAGATCAATAAATTTTTATTTGGCTGCTTAGAGGCTACACTTGAACAAATTTTATCAAAATCGTCGTGATAACTAAATGTTGAGTCGTGAAAATAATATTTTAAACATTCCGAAACGTGGGAGAAATATTTAACAAAATCGAACAGCGCGTTTTCGTAAAACTCTACAGATTAGACACCGAAGAAACAGACATCCTAAAACTACTTTTGTGAATTCACAAGAACTCAAAACGGAAAATAAACACATCGATTTGTTAACCCATTACGTAACTTCCTTTACATGGATGAAGTAAAAGACAAGCACCAAACCAACCGCGTCCGGAGATAGGTTCTTGGGATCTTGTTCCTTATTTACACCAAAGAAACACATCTTCCATTTACAGCCACATATCTCTGAATCACCTGATATATTTTTCAACTCCCTGTGTTTTATTAAGGATGTTCCCCGCTACAGGATGAAACAGCGTTGATTTGACAATAGTGACTAGAAAACTTAAAATCTTCTAACTTTATTTTTAATTTTACACATACATGCAACAGAAAACTGATTTATAATTCATGAAAATGATAAAATCATAACGTTTCCCTGTTTTAATCTACTTTAACTTAAGGTGGTAATTACCCTCATTTTCAAATACAAATAATATTACGGAATATTGATAAATTAAATTTTATTTTTCTGCAAATTATAGTTTGAATTTGTATAAACAATTCTCTCCTATTACATTTTCTTTATCTTTACATTTAGATAGAGGAAAGTAGTGAGATTACAGACTCTTGAATGGACCAGTTTCGTTACACATGACATGTTGTCATGGCGACGGTTGCTATGAATAAATTAATAAATTAATTAGTGCTTTATTTAATACATTTAAAAAAAAATCACTAAGTCTAACCGCAGCAAAATAAATCAAAAATATTCAATATATACTGTAAAACGAAATTTGTAAATGACAAAGACAAATTAATTTGAAATGATAAAAACCGATAATATTTTGCATTTATAAAAGTTGCAATAAATAGTTTATTAACAAATAATAAATACATTAAAAATTAATGAACTTTAAAATATTCAGGAAACCAAACTAGGAAATTTAATGACGATTTTTTTTTCAAATATCCTTGAAGTTAAATAAAAACGTCAAAGAGATTAAAAAAGAGAATAAGTTAGAGTTTAATTACTGTAGCTTGTGCATTACTGAAGATGACAACTTTGTCGTTGACACGTTTGAATAAATGAACATATTATTTATTTTGTGTTCCAAGTTTTATTCTGTTAAGTATACCATCTCACAAGTCCAGCTCAATATTTATTTATTTAAGACAACAGAAACTGAAACATTTAAAAGTGAATAATAAATACTCCGTGTTTGTTGTAATCGAATTCTATAAAACAAAATAAGCCCTACAATTGTTTATATATATATATATATATATATATATATATATATATATTTCTTTTAAACTAAAATTAAAATTAAAATCTCGGGGAGGTGAACTGGTAGACTCGAAATTTTACCAATTTCTCAATTATAATACACCCGTATAAAGAACAATTCTATTGAAACGCACGTCTTCAAATCCGAACGATCACATTAGACAATTGAAATAATAATAATAATTACTTACAAATAAATAAAATGACAGTGAAGAATAAAAATAATAATTTTACATTCATAAAATTGTTAGACATCCAAAATGGTGATCTACACAAGTACACTCTTGAATTCAAATACACTGTTTTATCAAGAGAAGTTAGGGCAGTGGTCCGCACTTTTTTTAACCACAATTTCTCACCACTTAGGAGGCACAAATAAAACTAATAACGGCAATCTAAATCAGTTAATTATCTGCAAGTTGTAATAGGTTCATTATCCTTGGACTAATGTTTTATAAAATAAACCTACAAAAGCAAATGTTGTCAAGTACCAACCCTAGATATTTGACCTCGATCACGTTGTGAAGTGTTACCCAACAAGTTTGATATCACTCAAGTTTGGAGTGATTCTTTTCCATATGAATGGAATCAGTGTTGTTTTACTTGCTTTAACCCTTAAGTTTTCCTTGTAACTCTAGCAATGTTCGTGATATCCGGCAGTGTATTCCCACACGTTACCACGGATAATCACCACCACGTCATCCGAATATCCCTAAGTGTAGTATCACTCCGGTGAGACAAGATCCAGAGTTGTGTCAGCCACCAGGCACCACAACAGGGGAAACAAAAAGGATGCCCTGTGGAAAGCCCTTGGTGACCTCAACTTCCAGCTCTACTCCCAGGACTTTACTTACAGCTACCCTTTCAGTTAACACCCCACACACTCGGAAATGGTTGTGTTAACCCCGTGCAGTGATAGGACGCAAACTATTTAATCAATTAAAAACTCTAGCCTTAGTAACAAAATAGATGTATTCCTTTTATTAAAAATATAATATATAATGAGATGCTACAATATAAGAAAGTAAAAACTCACCTATATCATTCGTTTCACTCCACCTTCACACTGTGTGATGCGGATTGATGTCTACTTCCACCTGATGTTTAACATCCCTTCTCGAAGTTGGTGGATTTCAGCTGAGTCTTGTGAGAAGTAAGCGGAAGTGTGTAACAGCCTCCAGTTCCTTGAGCCCTCACTCAGCACTAAATACTGATGTATCCCTGGAACATAAAGAAAATAAAACATGTACTTCAATATTATTCCGAACTATGAAGGTTCTAGGATGTATCACTATACTGCTGTTCTTTCCGTGTGCATAAGCCTGCAAATCTGAATGGCTGGGATGTTTGTCAAGGAGTAAAGTAATATCCTGAACTGTGGACTTGGTTAGTTTTATTTATTTATTTCTGTTGCTGTTGACAAACATAATTCGCATAGCAAGAGTCACCTAAAAATTTTAATTAAATTTGTAATAATTACAATAACTTATATTACAAGTAATTCACAAGTATTTTTAAATACAGTTTACATTCCTGCATTAGTCAATCACATATTTACAAACATATAATTACACAATACAATATAACAAATATATACATATATATATTACATACACACAAATACATATTTAACAAGTAAGGCTATAACTGAGACAAATGCAGGGCAGATACTGGATCAATTCATTCATAAGTCATACCCGACATTAGCAGAATTGGTTTGAGTATTTCTGGCCAGATATTCTTCCACGGAGTAGAATGCATTTTCTAGAAGGTAGCCTCTTAGTGAACTCTTGAAACTCTTGATAGAATCCATTTTTTAAATTTTTTCCGGTAGTGCATTGAACAATTTACCCGAGTAATATATTCCACGTTCAAAAAATTTTAGTCTGTGGACAGGATATTGCAATAGTTTTTGACGGAAGGGGTATTTGTGGTGGTGCTGATTCACTTCAAATAAATTATGGTTGCTCTTAAAGAAAATTAACGTCTCATAGATATTAAACTGACGAAATGTTAGAAACAATCCAAAAGTTATCCAGCCAGTTTTTGATGATTTGTGTATTGAAACATGTGGAACTCTCCTCTTTCGTTCGTAACTTAAAAGTGTGTTTCCGTATATAAACATCGGAGGAATGAACATCCCAGTCGGTCTCAATGGACAGACAACTGTACTGGTTCATCCTCTCTCCAAACTTGTATCGACACGGACTTGCTTCTGGCCTTTGGGAGATAGAACGCTGTGTGGTATCTGAACAGTCAAAAGACCCGTCTCGTCGAAGTTGAAAATAAGATATCGATGGAAGTTACCTTTTGTTTGTAAAATTTTCAAGGTTTGTATAAAATTTGTTTAGAGCAACCAGATTGACCCCTTTAATTCGTACATACGACCTAGGCTCAAGTTTACGAAGACTAAAATGAGCTGGAAAATATAAGTTTCAAAAAATGTTTTATGATTTACTTTAAGTCAAACTTTACATTTTTCAGATTATAGAAAATGTTTTAAACTTTTGTTTTCATCCTCAAAATTTTTGTCAGATTTAAGAGGTTTTCTGAAAAATCTCGGAATATGTACATTTTTCGAAACGTCATATTTTGATACAACTATAGTTTTCGAAAAAAATATATAACAGTAAAACTATTGATTGCAGTTTTACAAAGAAAAACATTCATTCGTGGATTTTTTTCCTTTCGAGTTTATAATGTCTTTCTTTTAATATTATCTAAATTTAGTAAATTCAAAACAAACCTAACCTCAATTTATTTCTTGTAGACTACAACTGTTTTTCGCCCATCCTCTTTTATTCTGACACAAGAATATAAAAGATCTCGATTCCCGTCTTGTTTCCTTTACAAAAGATAAGAAATAAATTGAAACGTCATTCTTGCTTTTCTTTTTCTAAACTGTTTCTTCAGACAATTGTATTTCATTGTGTATCTTACATAAGGACAATTATTGTGTAGTTACAACTGACAAGTAGCTAAATAAATGTTGCAAAAATATTGCACAAACTCTCTCACTCACACAAAACCAATTCAAACCGCAGCAAACCTAATCGTCACCAAAAAAGAGAGTTTGGTAAATTGTCAATCAAAACGTGAAAACGATTTTTTTTTAAAATTAAATAGGTGATAAATTTACTTCGTACTTTAAATTTAAAGTTTTGTTAATTTATTAAAATCAAATTTTTAATTAAGCGGTCAAAGTTCATTTTCGTTTTATTATTTCCTGAACTGTAACTTTTTGGTTATTAATCTTCATATCTCACAAAATTTTAACTAAATCGGTAGATTCGGTTTTGAGAAATTACATCTTTCCAATATTTTACACCAACCTTAATTTTTTAGAGAGATGGTGTTTTGTTTGGGTCCTTAGAAGCTGAGTAGATTAAAATAAAATTAAAATTATGTGTTTTTTTGCAGCTAACTAAATTTTGATTTATCAGAGATATGTTAAAATGCTCCCAAATACAGTACAAGCTTTACAGTATAACAAACACACAGAACACAATTCTCACAAAAAAAAACGCCTAAGTATCAGACGCGTTTCAACGACAAGGTCGTCCTCTTCAGTGATACACGAGCTACACCAATCAAACTATAACATTGTCTTTATTATGAAAAAAAAAATCAATACTATGTTTGGTTTAAGAGACTAATAAGAAATAATATTGAAAATTTAAACAAAGTTTATGTGTTTTTTTTTTTTTTTTTCCTTTCTTCTTTTGGCAGCTAATTAAATTTTTATTTATCAGAGATATGGTTAAAATATACCCACAAACAATCTTTGATTAAACATTGCCCCTGTGTTTTTGCTGTAGAACAGTTAGAAAACATTCTAAAAAACGTCTTTTTTCTACTCAGGGTTCTCAAAGTGGACATATCCGCCAAATATCACCTCTACGGTTTTTTGACAAATCACATAACTTCCTCCTTACTACACGTCTGTGAGAAAGTAAAGAAACAGCAATTCCTTATGGGATCATGCGCAGTTATTTTTAAGTAAAGACTACGCAAAACGCAACGTCTTTCCTATCTTTCCACATTTACGTTCATCTTCACCCAATCCTTTGATCCCTAACAAACACTAAAGTAGAAACACTATATCTATCAACATTGATAGCTTGATATGATTTTGTTCTTAAACATAGGTTCCTCATTGCACTCTCGCTTTTTAGAGAACATTATATCAATGGGAGATAATTTATATAAAATAGATAGTATTTTTGGGGAGGGGGAGAACATAGACGTAGAGTGAGGTATGTTATGGGACCCTCAGGGGCTAATTGAAGTGCCGGGCATGGGAATAAGCAAACTTTTTAACATGCAAAATTGAGTTAGTTCTGTCTCTTGTTTGTTTCCTATCAGGTCTTTCTTCACCAACTCTCTCCCCTGATGCTATTAGAGTATTAAAGGGGTAGGGGTTACCTTAATTGTTTACCCTTTTAGTTTAAGCAGTATGCGAAGTCTTTTTATAATCTTAAACTCCATAGTTTTACGTTACATTGCCTCAGGAAACAAAAAATGAATTTTTAACATCCCGTCCTTCCATCGTTGTCGTTGTTTACTCTACGTAAGACCGTTAAACACTACGTAAGATGAAATTCATTATGAGAGACTATAGTGTCCTTCATAAGGACACTTATAGGGTCCATAATGTAATTCAAAAGAATCTGTTTTTTGTAGCCATTTCGTGTATTATTCAACCTATACTAATTTAGATAATTTGCAGATTTCAATTATACAATGGTACCAACCCCACCTCTATAAGATGACAAATAGCAAAGTTCTTGTCGAAAATGTAATTTCGAACCCTGTTCCTCCAAGAAAATGTTGCAACATCTGCCGTTATTCTCTCCACCTGCTCCTTACTTCTACAATCCTGACAAATTTAATTTGACTTCTGACGCCTAAATTTAAATAATGTTAAATTTCAGTTATAGTTTAAAAATTAAAAATTAACAGCAACAAAAAAAGTTGGTAAACTTTTATTGTTTTTAGTCTTAAAAGGTTTTACACTAATTCATTTAAAATAATTTGATTCCCAAGTCAAAATTTCTAAGATATTCTACTATACTTTTACCTTTTAACTTCTAAGTAGTCAATTAGTAGCAGGAAATACTTTCTGATCAATAATTTAATTATACTTTGATTTATAAAATATAGGTTCTATGTATAGAAAAAATAATGGTCGATATTGTGACGTAGAAAAAATGTAAGAGGCACTCGAGTTGGCGGTGCGCACTACTATTCATTTCGCCTACCTACTGTGTACTATCCTGCGTAAAAACATTGTTTCACAAACACTGCCTCTGTGTATATTCTCATAACTGTCTGAGAATGAGTGTGTGAGTATCTAAGATTTATATTTATTCTTTTTTCCTACTACAATCATGTTTACATTTGTTGTGTTTAGTTTCATATTAAAGTAAATTGTTATTAGACCTAACTATCTTTAATAATAATACAAATAATTTTAATTACCGTGTAATCTGTATTATTAAGATTATGTTTTAATAAAGTAACTACAGTATTAACAGCTGTTAAGTGTTCATTGGAACTCAGACACCACACTCGTATATTATTTTTACACGAAACGTTTAAGTATTAGAGATAGAAATATTGGATTTCTTGATTAGAGAGGTCATTGTTGGATAGAAACAATTATTTATAAATAATTTTTTTTAAATCCAACATAAAAGAATTAATTTGTTATTAATTATGGGAGTAATTTTGTTTAATGGGAATAATGTCGAACTAATGTCCGCAAAATGGTAGTAGTGAACTAGACTCATATTCATCCATTTCCAAAAACATTTAAATGTTTAGGAAATAATAATAATCAAAATGAGAGACGGAAGACGATGGAATTTAAAGGAGTTATTTTTCCTTTATTTTAGTTCCAAGAATTAATTTTTGAAATATTCGACACTCATAATGACTCACGCTGTATAAAAACTTTTGGATTGACATTTGTTTAAAAAAAAACTTCCCTTCACTCTCTCACATATATTTAGTATAAGAAAGTTATGTTATAGATCAAAAAATAAGTGTCGAGTTTTGCTGATACCCGTTTTGTGCTTTAAAACAATTATTTTGTGAGATGTCTGTCTGTCCTTGTGCAGTGCTCTCTCTTTTTATTTCTTCTGTAACTAAAAATTTGAAAGTTAGTTTAAAAAGAAAACACAAAGCTACGATTTTCTCAAAATTTTGCTTAAGGCTCTTTATGGGCCTAAATAATAAAACATAATGGTCGCCAACTTTACAAAAACGCAGGTTTGTGAGGTTCAATAAAAACCAAAAAAAAAACTAACCTTAGAAATGTAAAAGACGAAATGTCTCAAAATCGGTAATACCGATTTCATTCAAATTTTTATTAATTGTGGAGATTAACGAGCTGAACCAGTGTCAAAATTTTCAAACAATAAAAAACTAGCATTAAGGAAAAATTTACAAAAAACAAAAACGAACTTCCTCATTTAAATTTGATTTCATTTTATAATATGTATTATGAGGACCAGACAAATGACGCAATTTAAAATTTGTTTAATATAATTTAAAATAATCTATATAGACAACGTCTAAATTTGATTTTTCATTGACAACTACCTAACTGATATTTTTGGTTACGAATATATTTCGATTCTGTATTAGTGTTTGAGAAAGTTTGTGCAATATTCTTGCACTGTTTATTCTCATTACAATTAGAGATTCAATTAACCACGATGTATATTACCATTTCAACAAACATTTCAATGTACCTCTCGTCGCATCGACGCTATTAATGTGACGACTATTGACTGCCCCTTCAAACACTCACAATGCAACCTGTGTGCTCTATTAAAGACCTTTCTGTTTAGAATAACGTCACATGGTGGACATTTGATATTGATTCGAAAATAATTAAATTCCAACAGCTAGAGGGTAAAATATGTTACATTGAAGACTTATACAATGAAGCCTGTCTAGTATACAGCGTCATTGCCCTAAATAAGTGGATATATTGAGGAAACTGATTTTAGACTTATAAGAAAAAAGGTTCGTATAAACGTAGATCCAAAATTTCATTTCCCGTTAGCCATTTTGTGTTTTAATTTTTTTTTATCTTTGGAAGATAAAACATTGAGAGAAGATTTTTTTACGCGCATTATTTATATCTTTACCTGTATACCAGAAAAACAAGAAACATTTTCAAAATGAACGTTTTTAATGTTGAAATATTTACAAGAAACAAAAGATTTTTCTATTTTAACGATAAATTTCTTTTCTCCCTTTTTTGGACAATCCTTTATATTTATTTTTAGTAATTGTCTATAGCACGCAAGATTAACCTAAATCAAAATATTTGTTCCCAACAAAACTAGAATCCCTTGGTCATAAATTTACCAAAATAGAAAATTTTGAAAATGACGACTGCTGTTTTAATACTAATTTAAATATTTTATAATTATTTTCCCGTGAGTTTGTAAAATTATATGTATGATTATCCATAATTTTTTAATCATCCTGTAGTCTATAATAGCAGTAAGTTTCCATTTAACTCTAATCTGTGTTTATATTTATATAAACGGACTCTAAACTATGTTGGTGTTTTGAACATAATAGATCCTGGAGATTGGACGGATGCTGGATACTGAACACATTATTGATACTGGACCCTGGAGACAGAAGGAATTTTAAACAAGACGGTTGATAAAACTTGGAAACATACTAGAAACTGGAAACCGGGCGGATACTGGGCCGTGGAGACTAAAACTGATGTTAAACGCTAGAGATAGGATGAGTGCTGAGCCCTGGAGACTGGAGACAGAATATATTTTACACGCTGGAGATCGAACGGTTGCTGGACCCTGGAGATCAAACAGATGCTTAACAGTAGATAAGATTAGTGTTGAGCCCTGAAAACTAGGGATAGAAAGAATTTTAGACCCTAGAGATCGGACGGATGCTGGAGACAAAATGGATGCTGGACGCTAAACAAGATGAATGTTGAACATTGAAGACTGAGGACAGAATTAAATCTATCCTCTGGATATCGGACGGATGTTTAAGTTAGAAACAGAATGGATGCTGGACGCCAAAGGTAAGAATGATGAACCCTGAGACTGGAGATGGATGCTAGACCATGAGATGGGAATGATGATGGACCATTGAAATAGATTGAATGCTGGACCATAAACACCGAACGGATTCTAAACTCTTTAGACAAAACGGATGCTGAGCACTAGAGACAGAATGGATGTTAGACCCAGGAGACAGAATTAATGGTGTACGCTAGGAGCAGAATAAATACTGATCCCTGGAAATAGGATGAATGCTAAACGTTGAAGATAGATGAATGCTGGACTTTTGAGATCGGACTGAAGATTAGATCCTGGAGGCCGGATGGATAAAATACCTTGGAGAAGGAAAAACGTTGAAACCTGCAAACAGGGTGGATGCTAGAATTTCGATAGCGGATAGATTCTAAACCCTGCAAGAGTAATTTTCTTTCACTTGTATTTTGGAACATTAGTTTCATTATAATTATTTACATATTCCTTTAGAAATCCAACAGAATCATTTGAGAAAATTTTGAGGTAATACAATTTTCCTTTTTAACCAATAACTACCCAACAGTAATTATAGTGCAGATGACGAGCAAAAAGTTTTATTTATATCCTTGGAGGCTACATTTTGACGAAATTTCATCAAAATCTGTCCACCAGTTTGGGCTGTAAAACACGGCACAGATGACATCAATCCAATCAAATCTTTTGGCTTCAATAAGGTTTTTTTTTAATATATATTTCTATGGAATCCACACCACTGGCTTTCAAAAATTCTTCCGTTTGTTTCAAGAGACATAGTTACTTTCTAATGTTATTATTTTATTTATTTATTTATTTTTGTGCTAAGGGTGAAAAGTCATTGCAGTCATCATCGCCTCAATAAAAACAAAACATTAAATAAGCTTTAACCGTCGAATATTCTAATAGCATCACTGTCAGAAGAGATTAAGAGTTGGTCAAGAAAGATCTAATGAAAGAAAGGGATTTAGCCCAAAACTATATGAATATAAGGTGTAGACATCTCGGAATCGACACACCCTTATTCACTCTAACTAATGATGACACAAATGCGGAAGAAATCCCCATTCCGAATCCACTTGGTCTTAAAATGTTTTCAAACTGATAACTCCGCTGAAAACTCAACATCGATTCTTGAAAATCTGTTTGAGCAGACATTTTTACGAGCGAAGCGAGTTAAGATATACTAAAAAAAATATCCGAAACGAGGCCCTTCATTACTTTCACAATGGCTTAGATCTGTGCAAGGGTTGTTTTATAAAATTGGACTGGATAAATACTAAAATGAAGATTTATGAAATTGTCCTATTAAAATTATTTATATTTTTAAATATAGGGCGCGTTGATTCTGCCACAATAAGTAGGATGCGACAAATCGATAGACAGAGGGTTGGGGGAGGGGTTGGAGGCGCCGAGGTGTCGCCATCTGTTTTTGATTGACAGTATTATTCCGTATTGCCTTACAATAGAATAAATACGCATATATTACAGTAAGTGCGTGAATTAACGCCGTGCAAAACAATGCACTAACTTTCTCACTTGCCTACCCTCAAAATTAAATCAAACAACCAAAAACATCAGTTCGCTAGTTAGTTAAATAGTGAAAAAGATCCAAATAATTAGATTATAATCAAGTTTTTTAAAGGCGAAAACGATCTCGTTCATCATCAACTTATAAAAAAATGAGGAATAGTATAAAATCAAGACCCCCTAGCCCGATATAATATCGGGCTACGCGTTTTGGGGCTGTAGTACCGCTGAACATAGCCTACGACAAACGATAGACAGACAGACAAAAAGAAAGTATTTTCCAAAAACATGATTTTCTCTACACTACATAAGTGCGAAAAAGTCAAAATATTACATAATACCTGCTGTTTCAAGAGATTTTCAGTAGTCTTTTTACCTAGTTTCCTACATGTACTACCTCATTTAAAACTTTAACAATTAAATTGAATAACAGATCTTGTTTTATATGATACAAAATAACAGACAGTACAGTAAAAATATTAAAAAGAAAAAAATAGTGTCAAAAAACTATGGGATTCCTTTAAAATACTTCTTTTTCAAAATCTATGCGCCCGAGATCTCAAAAAGGGCTATTTTTAACCCTTCAAGTGTAATGCATTTTAACCTACAATATATAATATTAAGCTTAATTTGCAAAGTTTTGTTTACAATTATTTCAAACCTGCTAAAAATTACAGAAAATTGATTTATTTTCTGTAACCGAGCGTTTCAAAAATAAGTTAAAACTTTAAACTGTTGCGATTTCATTATTTGTTGTCCAATCTTCGAGGTAAACCCTTTATTGTATGCAGATATAATTGAAATTTCTTAAAACAGCTGTTATTTTCATTACAATTTGTTGCCATAGCAACGACGAGTTTTCTCATTGTTGAATAAATTTAAACACAAAAATCTAGTAGGTGGTAAAGTTGTAGTAGTTTACAATTAATTAATTTTTTTTATTCCTTCATGAATTTACCTTTACAAACACGACTCTCATTGATTCAGTGTAATTAATGTAATTGGAATTTATTTAAGAAAGTTTCGTGCTCAGAACGATTTGAGAGACGGACCGTGAAGTGTTGTCGCCCATAAAAACTGTTAGAAAGTTCGGTAGTCACGGGGTTCGTTGGAGACATCAAGATAATGGCGCCCACTTCAACACCTGCCTTGATAAGCAATTTGGCTTAACTTAAGTTTTTTAATTAAATTCCGTTCAATGCCAAAGGCATTTATGTACTTTATTTTTTTCTTTCTTAAAAGCAAAGAAACTGTACTCAATTAAAGTTTAAACTTACTATGAAAGACCCAGTATATAATTCAAAATAAAATTTTAATTTATAAAAAATATATAAAAGTTCCAAAAGCTTTATTCCACGAATAAAACATAAAACAATAAAATACGTATAATATTTACACACTGAAAATAAAACCTCATTGATATTTCTAAAACATAACTTAAATTTAAAAAAACAATCAATATATTGTTATTTTCTCATAAACAAACAACTACAATCACTCTTGCAGCGTCAGACACGAAAACAATAAGCTGTAACTCAAGCGAAAAACAGCTGATTTATTTTTATTCAAAAAGTATAGAACACAGATACGCTGAGTTGAATAATATCGATAGTTTAGATTCTTAAATATCGATTACTAGATAAGTTCAAAGTAGACGTGCCAAATTACGATCTTCCCACCACAGACTGGATTTAAGACATCGGAAATTTAGATTCTCCACACTGCCAGGGATAAAGAGAAATGGTAAAAGGGTTTTTTTAGCCAGGGTAAACGTTTTGAGGTCCGGTATGCGGCGTTGTGTTCTACTCATAAAGGCCTTTAATTCTATGTACAACGCGACCTATGGTATTTTAGATTTTCTATTTACTCCTATTGGGCCGTCCCCCTGAGAGGTAGCAGTCTACTGAATTCGTATTAAAATAGCTTTTGGTGCATTAACAATGTGCACCATTGTATAAAATTCTATAAATTCTAAATTAAATTGATTTTTTTTTAAAATATTTGACAGACTCATGATTATTATAGACCTCTAGTTTGTGTTGTTATTTTTTAACAAGACCTTTAAAATGAGGTATTACTCGATGGGAATTTACATTTGAAATTTCGAGTACCCCCGCCCCCCCCCCAATAGATTTTTTGAGTAACAATGATAATGTTAAAATAGTGTTTTTATACCAAATGTTTCTAAAACATGAGCATTCTACCTTTTAAAGTTTAAAAGTTACTTAACCGATCCGAGACTTTTTTGACATGTGGTATACACCCAAATAAACTAAACTAAATAGTATGAACAGTCTATCACTGTCCATATATTTAAACTAAGAAATAAATTTTATTTCTCCATTTGAAAAAAAAATGATTAAAAATTGATGATGATAAATACATACTAATTTATAAAATTAAGAAATACAATGGACAGTTGTCTAATTAAATAGGGGATTTTGTTCACACTGTAACTACATTAAAATTTTTGCTTGTACGATAAAATTCACCACTTAACCTTGAACTCTTTAATTCGATTTGTAATATTACGAATTATAAAATCATATGAGTCTTTATTTACAACTAATAAAAGTTGTGAAGAGTCATTTATAAAGGTATATAGCTGATAAAATTAAAGAATCAACCTGAGTGAGCATAATACTGGCCTCAGATCTTTTTAAATTTTGAAAACGTCTTTTATTAATTTAATTTTGGGTATATTTTAACGAATTTCACTTTGTTAGACACTTTCACACTGTACTGTAGAAAATTCTTTTTGCATTTTTTCAAAATGTTGCAAATACCTTGAACACCAATTTAAATAGAATTTTTTTTCTAACTTCTTTTAGGATGCCAAAATTTCTAGAATCTAGAAACACACCCTCAAGGTTTCATTATTGTGGCAGTCTAACTGAAGGACTCTACCTGTATATATACACATATTTTAAGTCTTGGATTAGATCCCTCTCTTTTATCTCTCTTGACCAACTCTTGTTCTTTTCCGACGCTGACGCTATTAGAGTATTCGAGGACGAGGGATCTTCATCTTATGTTTTTTTTATATTGCGACGATGATCATTAAACATTCACTCCGCAAACAACAATACAAAAAGATTAGCTTTTAAAAGAGATAAAGCTTAAACAGATGAACGTGTACGTACTACTTAAATGAAAATAATCTCCATTGTTTCGTCAAATCTCCATACAGAAGTTTATTTTTTTAAACACGGTATGCGAGAAATTCAGAAATTAAAAAAGTTGAAGTGGATTATTCACTTTATTTCTACAGGTCATTCCGAGATTTGTGTATATAATAGTTAACACACGACGTTTCTAGTGATACTGATCAACTCTATTTATCAAGTGTACCTATTTGTATTGCATTGCTTGAAGGGGCTGGGTAAGTACCATGAAAGCGACCATCAACTTGTGTTCTGGTTTAAAGATATTAGTATTGTATATTGATGAGAGAGAATGATTACAATATATCTGCACTAGTTTTACTCTATCACGTATAGGAGAGAGTTATTTCGTAGGGTCACAATATAGCAATCAAAGGCTAAAACCACACAGCTTAAAGTCCCTAAGTATATAAAGACTGTTATTTTTCATAAAGTCGTCTGACATATTAATTTCTTCAACAAATTCGTATCAGATTAGCTTCTTATTTTATTTTATACCCCAAGCATAATATTTCCAAAAAATACAATTTTTCAAATACACTTGTAACTACCCCAAGGACGTTTTTGTTACCACTATATTTTTCCTCTATGTAGGACAATACAAAGGATATACAGTATGTCCCATGAAGGTATTTACATTTTTTAAACAACCACCAAGTACATATGCGTCTAACAAATTGTAAGATTTCTTTCCTACTTATTGGAAACATATCCTAACAAATTGTTAAGCTGATATCTGCAATAGAAATAAAATGGCGGCTGTTGATAGAAATCCAGTTTAAACGACATCGCCTGCCGCCGGAGAATAAGATAACATAAAAGCTCCAAATGTTTATATAACTCACGTTATTCCGCATTTAACCGTCGAAGAAATGCAGACTTGCATATTTCACCAGGATGGAGCCACTCCACACTATGCTCGAGAGGTGTTAACTGGTTGTTGGATTGGAAGAGGAAGCGATTTTATCGTCTGGCCGCATAGATCACCGGACTTAACAGTTTGTGACTTTTTTCTGTGGGGGGGGGTATCTAAAAGAATAGGTGTACTCCCACTACATAGAAACCGACCAGGATTGAAATAGTCTAATCGAGGAAGAAAAGTTTAACACCCTAGGAAATTCTTCAGGAATGCCATTGAGGCTTTAATTCATCGATGCTGCCGGTGCGTAGCAGTGTAGACGAGTTTCAATTTAAATGATGTTTATGTTTTAAGAAACATGTTTAATCGTAAAAAGAAATTGTATTATTATTGTAGTAATTAAATTAAAAAGTTATTAAAATGTATAAAAGAATAAAACGTTATTTAATTTAAATGCAATAGCAGATATTTTTGTTGAAACTCTATATTCAAGGATAAAATAAAGCAATTTGTTGCCCGATGATGCCTCAAGGCGAAAAAATTGTAGCTCATTTATATTATTAAAACATTTTGGAACTTTATTGCTTAATTTTATCCTTGAAAAAGTTATTTTATTGCTTGCTATCGTTTAAACCATAAATCGCAGTCTACAGCCGCCATTTCATTTCTATTGCAGATATCAGCTTAAAAATGTGTTGGTACAATTTAGGATGTACTTGGTGGTTGTTTAAAAATGTAAATACTTTCGTTGGACATACTGTATATGCAAAGTTTGAAATATATAGGATTTATCGTCTTGTCTCTGTAGACGGGTTGCGACTGGCAAATAGACAGGGGTGTGAAGTGTGTATGTTTACATGCGTATACACATGTACCGAGTACAGTACGTCCCGGAAGCACTTGCTCCATTGCTCCAACCCTTCTTCCTTGTGTTGGAGCCTTTCTGTGCGCGTTCAGAGTTGACAGGGAAACTACTTTCTCTAACTACTTTTACTAATGTTTAAAAAAAAAAATTCTTTCGCGACCAGGGTAAGTTAAACTGGCAGGTTTGTTTAAATAAATCTAAAGATTTCTATTATTTTCGTAATACTCTAATCCATTCTGTAACTCAAAAATCTATATCTCTTACTTCAGTAATATCACAACCCGTGCTGATGGAATGAGTGATACCAGAAAAGCAGAGACTAAAGTGGGGGAGAGAGTCAACGTAGGGGATGTCCACAGGGAGGGGTATTATCACCCTTGATGCAGAAACTGGTCGTACACGAGTTACTTGGGAAATTAACCGAGAAGTGATTAAATTGCTCAGATGATATCGACATACGGCCAGGGGAAAAGTTAAACTCTCCATAATATAGTTAATTACCTTAGAGGTTGTCCTCAGTCCGTATAATAGTTATGGCTACAGCGCTGTTTCGCCGAACACTGTCGGCTTCGTCAGGCCCGCACTAACACATAAACACGCAACACAACACAACACTAACACATATAAAATCAGAGTATGACTCGTCGTACATAAATAATAAAATTGTTTGTGGCCACATTATAAGGTCTTACTTGAACCAGCTGCAGGTATGGTACACAATTATATTAATTAATTACTACAAAGTGGGATTCTACATAAGAGAAGATGATGCAACTCGGTACGGTTGTGTATAAATAAAACAGGAACCACGTTGACACCATATACTAAGAGAATAAAGCCCACGCACCCACCCCAATGAGTGAATTGAGTACAATATTTAGAAAATAAAATAAAAGTAAATATCTAAGATAAAAGAGTTTCTATGGGATTCTACTCTAAACATGAGTTGTCGCCCAACGATTCTACATTACATGTATACCATGATGGTGAGATTAATCATCACATATCCTCATACTGCATTGGTAAATGAATTTGGAACACAACCAAGTTTATTACGACAAAGAGGTCGTAGAACAAATTGCAACGACTAGCATGGATTTTCATAACAGGACGAATTAGATCTTGTCTCAAGGCAGCTATAGAGACGATCCTAGATTTCACAGCCCTCCATCTAGTTCTGCAGACAGCTGTAAAAATTTCATGCCTGCGAAAGGCAAATATTGGTCAAGTGAGATCACCAGCGATGAGGAGAGAAGTAGCAGAGTGCTGGGAACTTCCGAAAGAATCAATGCTTTGAGAAATTCTTCCTCACTGTTTTAAGTTCAAAAAGTTATTAGAGTGATTAACTCATCAGGAGTCCATCAACTCACTGATAAAGGAAACCATTGTTTGACACATTGATGGGTCCAAAACTGGAGTGGATCAAGTATCAAATATTCGAAAGTGATGTGAAAATTCTCCAGTATCGTTCAAGCGGAATTACTGAGGTATTACTTTGAAATACTGAGGAAATACTTTGTAACACCTAAGGTGTTTACAGGTGTGTGCAAAGTAACCTTGACAGGGGAATACAAAGATAAAAACATCGTAATTCTGTCAAACGCCAAGCTTCCATCTCGGCGCTGAGATCTGCAATCATCGGACCAGCGATGGTTTAGGAATGCCTATAAAAACTTAATGAGCCAGGCAGGAGTAATAAAGTAGCTCTCCTCTGGGTAACAGAACGCATGGGAATGAAAAACGCAGATGATCTTGCAAAGAAGAGGGCATCCACCCCAATCGTAAGAAGAGAACCGTCCTGTGGACTTGGGAAAAACTACTTCAAGATGAGACTCAAAAGAGGTGAAGAAGTCAGTAGATCAAAACTTTGGAAAGAAACAAAAGGACTGAGAAAAGCTAAGAAGATTCTCTGGAATTACAACCGTAAGTTATTCATGGGTCTGCAAGAGAAGGCTTCCTTAAGGGACATGGCGTACTCAGAGGACATCTCTGGAGGCTTGGACTAACGGATGACACGACCTATAGTGGAGGGTGAGGAAACCCTCGTCACATACTAATAGACTGCGAGACTGTAAGAGCAAGAACATCTATCTGTAAATCCCCTTCAAATCATGCAGTTCCTAGCGGTTATGTAGTGGTATTGGTCAAAATCTCTCACAAAATATTAAAATTAAAAGACACAATTTCTCAAAATCGGTTCTACAGATTTTGTTCTAATTTTAGTGAAACCAATTTTTAAAAATGTTACTAAACCGAATTGAAAAGGAAATTCAGTGGAAAGATTGTACACGTTCGTATAAAACTCTCTATCAAAGATATTGAAATTACAAATTCCCTCCTATTTGACATACGAGTAAACCAGCATGATTTAAAACCAATTGCAAAGAGCATCCGCTCATACATACTGCAGTACCCTATAAAACATATATTTTTTTCGCCTTATTCTTTCCTCTGCCAAAACGAACACTGCGTCGTTTGACGGCCTGTTCTGAATTAGTTATTTACTAAAGAATCGATGCTCCACTAGCGCCTCATAGCGGACAAGTGGAGAACTCGTCAGTACATCGCTTCCTCTTAACATTGTCAGTGTTGGAACGTTGTGTGTGCTGTGATAATTTTGAAAAAAATAATAATTTAGTTTTTTCGTTTTGAAAAATTAAAAAAAGTGTTGTGAAAAGTGACAAGTTACAATGAAACTACCGGGCGATTATTTGGATTTAATCTTATGTCTGATTTTATATTGTATAGGTATGTATATTGTTATTTTATTATTTAATAACCGATGATATTTTTTAATAGTAAATCATAAAAACTCATATTTTGCATTGTTTTTAGTGGTTTCTCACAATTTTTGTCTAGATATTAAAAAAAATTAATGCAACCCATATATAACAAGTATATCATGACAGGTTCAAGATTCATTTTCGTAAAAAAGACTTTATCAGTTTTTATATTGTTCAATAAACGATGGAGATCACGACTCACTTTCTTTTATTTTGTAATCAGAACTTCAAAAATGCAATTTTATTTTTAAATCAGTTTTGTTCATTTACACTTTTGCAGTACGAAAATTAAATATAAATAGTTACATTAATTAATTGAATTACAATTTTTTGACAATCGTAGATAAAATATAAACCTCCTCATGTTATTTCTAGTATGTAAACTTTTTCACACTTGCATATTATATATTATGCAACAACCCAAATATATTTAAATTAACCAATGTATTATTTTCTAAAACGTTCAGTTTTTCTTTTTGAAGGTCATTTTTTTTAAACCAATTTTTTTTTTTTGTGCTGTTTTTGCAGATTAATAATCTTATTAATACTTAAATTTTATAAAAATCCGTGCATCCAATTTCTATAAGTACGGTCTTTAGGAATTTACAGTAATTTATAAAATAATATCGACAAAAAAAATTATCGAATGGATAGTTTCTAATAACTTTCATCAATACTGACAATTCTCGTAAAACTTTCAGGGTATTATACAAGTGTAAATTATTATCTAGAAAAATCGTAATTTTTTAGAGTAGATATTTTCTAATAAGATATAATTTTGTAAAAATAGAGGCTTATTTTATTCAAATTTCATCAAATATAGTAAAATTATATAGATTGTCAATTCGATTAGGGTGTTTGGTGATTTTTAAACAATAAATACAAAATATGAATTTTATAGGGAGTAATTTCCGATAGGTTTTGTTTCGAACATGAAAGACTTCAATTGTGCAATATTTTATCAAAATCTGTAAAACCAAGTTTGATAAATAAGATCAGGGGTTGTTTGATGTTTATAAATGTATACAAAATTAAAATGAAAGACTTTATAATATGTTTTCTTTTATAAAGTATAAACATTAAAAGAAATAGTTTCAAATCGGTTTTTTCTTTCAAAAAAATATAGGCTAAGTTTTAAGAGAACTGTATTCAATGCGTTTTCTTTTATAAAGTATAATTTTAAGGAAAATAAATTTCAATGAAGGTCGAATGCTTCCAGTGTGGTTTTCCTTCTAAAAATGTGGATTTGAAAGAGGATGTTATTATTATTATTTGTTTACAAAATATAGTTTTTGAAGACAATATTTTTTAGTCAGTGGTTCTTCTTATAAAATATACATTTAATATATCCGGAGGTTTTTTCAAATCAAAATATATATTTAAAGAGGAATAGTTTACAACGTGTTTTATCTACGGAATATATATTGTAATAGAATTTATTTCAAATTCTATTTTTTTTCTTTTTTACACATATAGATTTTAAGGATAATAATATTTTGTAATGTGGGTTTTACAACAAAATATAGAGTTGAAGGAGATTAGTTTCTAATGTGAGTTTTTTAACCAAATATATAATTTAAGGCCAATAGTTTCGTATGTGGGTTTTTCAACAAAATGTACACTTAAAGGGGAATAATTTAAATGTGGGGTTTTTTTTTTTAATAAATGTAGATTTGAAAGTTTAATAATTTAAAATGTAGGTTTTCCAAATGAATATAGATTTTAAGGTGAACAATTCCCAATGTGGTTTTTTCAAATAAATATATATTTTTAAGAAGAATAGTTTCCAATGTGGTTTTTAATAAAATGTAGATTTTACGGGGGATAATTTCCAATGTTGGCTTTTCAACAAAAATAGATTTTAAAGAACTTTATTTTGAGGGTAAACTTATTCAAATGCATGAAACAGTTTTTTTCATGCAAAATATAGATTTTGGGGGAAATCGTTTCGATACAGTTTGTTTTCTACAAAATGTAGATTTTAAGAGGAATGTAATTCGTTATTGTTTTTTACAATATATTTTTAGAAGAATAGTTTTCAATTCATTTTTCTTTTCTACATTACATATATATATATATATATATATATATTTTAAACTGAAACGTTTCCAATTCGTATTTGTCTACAAAATATAAATTTTAGGAGACTGAATGACTTAAAAGGGATTTTTGCTCTAGATAATATAAATTTAAAGGGTTTCCAATGCGTTTTTTTCTACAAAATATAGATTTTGAGGGGAAACTTTTTCATGTGTTTTTGTTGCAAAATATATCTTTTAAGAGGAATTGTTTCCAATGCAATTTTTTCTACGAAATATAGATTTTGAGGGGAAATTTTTTCAATGTGTTTTTGTTGCAAAATATGTTTTAAGAGGAATTGTTTCTAATGCAGTTTTTTCTACGAAATATAGATTTTGAAGTGAATCGTTTCCAATGTTTTTTTTTTCTTTGAGGAAGTACGAGTTTTGTTTGAAATAATTTTATCAGGTTTCCCATTTTTTTTAACATATTAAAACGCTCTAAGAAATATTTTCAAACTATATTCACTCGTAAAATTTCGTTCAATTTTTTAGAATTAAACCTTATCCTCAGTCATGAAAGCTAATATACAAATTTAATTTAATAAAAACACTCTGTTTATTAATTCACAATGGCGTCAAATAACGCTCATTTCCATAGATTCTAATTAAATCTCCTTAAAAACACATTTTCCTTAAGTAAAACAAGCTTCGACAAACTTCGTGATGTTAATAATTAATTCATTCGATCCTTTGGTTATAAGATTTGTTTCATCAATATTGTCACTGTGACAATACCACAACGTGATATGAATGTAAAAATTTTAATTTCGTTAAATCTTCCAGAGATAATACATTGCATAGTTCATATCGAGGTCTTCATGCCAGAAGGGCGTATCGATCAAATTGCCGATTTTGAGATATATTGCCAGTGCATTCCAGTCGTTATGGAGTACAATGTCTCAAATTTGTACGGGTGTAGCTTTAATACTTACTGAGATTTAGAATGATAATCTAGAGGCTTATAGCTGTTATGATACAGTTTTGTCACGTTACTCTGGAAGGAATAAAAACAAAGAAAAAGACCCGGCTCCCCTAAAATCTTGTGTGTTATTCAACTTGTAACACACTAATGAATTTATAAATTTTAATTCCGCATGAAATGTTACCAATACCATATCTCTACGATGTAAAGTTATTTCAAAAAGTAATTTCAAATCATAATCTATCAATGTGATACAAAATCCGGGACGGTCGAGTTACCCACACGAACGTGGTGAGTGGAGACTCCTTCTTAATTATATATTATATATATTTAATATATATTTATATTATTTAAATTATTTTGAAACTTTAGCTTTATTGCTTTATTGAATCATTGACGTAGTACTTGTTGTATTTTCATTGTACCCAATAGTACCACACTTTTAGGTAAAATTCAATTCAACATTGAATGCCTCTCTCAGATTAGCCCAGCTAACATTTAAAAAACTGTTTAGTGTTCCTATTTCACATGCCCTATTTAGCGATTTTATAATTAGAAAGTCTCAAGTACATTTTGTGACGCCATTTTTGTTAGGGTCATCTAAAAAATATTTCGTGAGCGATATTAATTTTTTTTTCATACACGTTAATTTGACATCTCAAAAGATGCGGATACCTTTTTGAAAATTTTGAGTACCCCCAACCCCTTAAAGTGAAGTTTCAGAATATCAAACTACCATAAAAAATACTTCAGGAGACCTAGTTAACAGTCCCAAAAAGGATTGGCTATATTTTTTTTCATACAGAAGTAAGGATGTGATGAAGGGACTTCACTAACTCAATATATTTGATTTCCATGTTTTTAAAAAGTAAATATTTACTCTTTATTATCATTGAATTTTAAAAATGAAGAAAGGAATAAAATAAAAAGCAGCAGCTTTCAAATACAGTACTATAGTAACGTCAGGGTCGGAAAAGAACAAGTGTTGGTCAAGAGAGACCTGTCACGAAAATCCAAGATTGCATAAAGGTAGGGTGTAGATCCAACCAGTCCCCTCGTACTCGCTATAATGAGCTCCTGAGAGCAATTACTATGTCTTTCATAGTAAGTTAGGTTAGGTTAGGTTATTGTTAATAACGTCAGGATCGGAAAAAAACAAGATTTGGTCAAGAGAGAGCTGTTACGAAAATCCAAGATTGCATAAAGGTAGGGTGTAGATCCAACCAGTTCCTTCGTACTCGCTATAATGAGCTCCTGAGGGCAATTACTATGTCTTTCATAGTAAGTTAGGTTAGGTTAGGTTAGGTTATTGTTAATAACGTCAGGATCGGAAAAGAACAAGTGTTGGTTAAGAAAGGCCCGATAATAAAGATAAAAGATATAGATCTGACACTATACAACGTGAAAAATGTTGTAGATTCAGATGGTATCTCTCAGGATTGCTAAATCCCTGAGGTCAGAGGATCTCGACATAGTGTTTTGACTCATTACATAACTTTTTCTAAATATGTGAAAAAGTGAAAAAGAGAAACATTTATCCTAAAATTTTTTTTAAATATCTTGAATATTTCAAAATATTAAAGATTCTCTGATTTTAAAGAATATGTTTTCCGAATATAATTAATTCTGAAAGAAACCTCATTTAGATCAGGGTTTTTAATTATTTTACTTTTAAATAATTTCTCTATTTGTCATCGTAGATATGCAAGATTGGTACCAATACGTTTAGAATTTAAATCTTCAAATTTGTATCTAATTTAGTGTTACAAGTTAAATAGCAAACGAGATATAATAAAAACCTGTTTGAAACGGTCGCCATTTTGATAATTTAAAGTAGATTTTTCTGAATTTTAATAGAGTTTTATAAACAGCACACTATAGTCTCTTATATCGTAGTCCCCAACTCTAAACCCGTGTAAAGAAACGACAAATAGAAATACATTACGGCTCAGTTATTTGCAAAAAAATAAACCTCCATCGCGGTAATAAAGATTGATTTTAAAACTCGATTTACCCTGAGGATATAATGACACAGACAAAACAAATTCACTCCTTATTTAAATATATTGTCCATGGTTGATTCTCACATTTTTATTTACAACTACCTAACAAGTTTTTTTTTTTTTATATTATATGTTAAGCTTGACTTATGAGAAAAATTATACAGTATAACAAACACACAGAAAAAAATTCTCACAAAAAAACGCCTAAGTATCAGACGCGTTCTCGATACACGAGCTACACAACTTGTATATGAACAGGAGTAAAAACACTCCTTTATTCGAAGGACTGATTTTCTGTTTCTATTAATTATAAATTGGAGATTTTTTCTTCAAAATATATCGCTGCATACTTGTGTCTAAAAATAAAATTAGGATTGCCAGAAGTGAGATGTATTTAGTTTAACCTTCTGTATTCTATTTGTTTTGTGATTATTTAATGATAAGAAGCCTCAAAACGGGCTACCCCTAGAAGTTGTAAAATTTATTTTCTTTTTTACCTAAATTAGCTCTTATTTTTTCTCTCACTTTTTTCTTTTCATCTTCTAAAGGTAATATGTTAAATTGTAAACAATGTTTGTTTATACATTTAGTTTACAAGAATATTATTTTGTGAAATGTTTGCTGTGAAAGGAGAAAATAAATTAATTAAAAAAAGTAAAGTAAATATGTATTTATCATGGGTACTATTAGTTATAAATGTATTTGCCCTCAGAGGCTCAGTATAGCGAGTACAGGAATGATAATTTCAAGGGAAGCTAAAGGGATCTCCACTTCCTTTAGTGTAGTCTTGAGTTTGACCTCACTTTTCATTTTTCTTACCGGGTCACTTTTGTTCAAATTGTGTTCTCTTCCAAACCTGACGCTTATTAAAGATATTAAATGTTGAGCTTGTCTTATGAGAAAAATTATACAGTATAACAAACACACAGAACAAAATTCTCACAAAAAATACGCCTAAGTATCAGACGCGTTTCAACGATAATGTCGTCCTCTTCAGTGGTACACGAGCTACACCAATCAAACTATAACTTAGGCGTGTTTTTTGTGAGAATTGTGTTCTGTGTTTTTGTTATACTGTATAATTTTTTTATTTAGTGTTTTTTAATTGAAAATGAGCGTGTGAGAAAGTTTCTGCTTTTAATAAATAATCAAAGTGAACATTTAAACGTTGACGTTCACAGACAGCTTGAGGTAAACAATCTTCTAATGTAAGAAACAAACCGGAAACTCAAACTACATCCGGTTTCAACCCTTTATCGTGTTGAAGTTTCCATTGGCAGTGTTGAAAGTTATATGTATTATATGACAAAGGGTTTTATAGGGGGGGGGGGGGTAACATTGACATTATATTTTTTTAAACACCTCTCGATGATGTGATATATCGCTTCCTCCTACATGGCTTCCTTGAATGACTTCTTATTCTACTAATACTAGAAAGATAACGTGTTTTTATTAATAACATTTTCTCATATTTAATGAAGTATATGGGTTAGATCTCTTTATTTCTAGTCTTCCTTAACCAACGCTTATTCTCCTTCGAGTCTCTGACAATAATAGAGTATTCAAGGGCCAGGAGTATTTATTTTACGTTCCGACGATGACAGAAAAGGTTTAAAACAAACCGAAAAATAATTCTGGAAATCACGGTCGACAATTTGACTGGATCTATCAGTTTTAAAGCTACCTAAATTAAAAAATTGCTTTGGGATGTTCGTCTGTTCTTAAAGTATTTCTTAAAGAGGTAATTTACTTTACCACAAGTTTTCGTTTTTTGAGTTTATTTCGAACAGGCGCCTAATAAATAAATTATTTTTTGTAAACACTAAAACAAAATATACCAACACCGTAAAAGTCCACTAAAGCCAAGCATCGTTTATTTAACGTGGGCCATCCCACTACCATACTACAAGTTGTTTTGAATCAAACTGGACAGATAAAAACCATGTTTTCTGTGAGTTATAAACCCACCATCTCAAGTTTCTCTTGATCAGAGAAGTGACGACTTAAATCACTTAACTACCAGAATACATAGGAAAAGATAATTTTTATTGTTATGAAAATAACTTCAACTCAGACAAACCACTGTTTATTTCAGTGAGCCCTCCCTCGGTATTAACACAAGTGGAATGAATTAATCTACACAGATAAAACATTGTGTCTTGGATGTAATTCAAAACTACTATATAATGTGACATTCTTAATCAGAGGGAAGTAACGTCTTAAACGATTAACATCTTAAATGCTACCAGACAATTTAAGATGGTTTAAAAATAATTCTACCGCAATATAATAAAGATGGTTTTTAAATGATAAATAACCGTAAGAGGTTATGCAATGGAATTATTTTGGAAGTTTTTTTTTAATTTAAATTTTTTTTTTTTTTTACAAAATGTTACAACTGAGCTTATCTCATCTAGCAACTTCCTATCTGACAAATTCACTGTTTGATGGGTAACAGCCCAGTGGTTGTTCCCATATAAAGATTACTGAACTACATCAGAAGATGAATTTATAAAATATTTAAAGCTGTTTTTGAGCTAATTATAAATTATAGTTTGAACAAGATTTGTATTTAATTTTCATTTGGATGTTTGAGAATCTGAACACATCGTCCACCATTGGATATCATAATCAAATCAACATCCCTTAAAATACATTCCTATGAATAAAACCTTCAATAAGAAAAATCCAATTAAAAGCTTATATTTAATATGACAAGACACCAGAAACATTCTAAGTGTTGGAACCAAGTTTTCTGTTGACAAGATATAAAATTGATTTACGTTCTACGCCCTTCCCTCCTCCTTCATCCCCTGTTTACAAGGCGACACTCCCCTGTGTGAAGGGGATATGAGATAACTCTCGGAGGAAATCCGCTCTTTTAGTTTGCGGTACAAATCTAATAAGTCAGGAGAGAATAGCAAATCCCTGGGAAAGGAGTGTTTAATATGTAATGTTGCTCTACTACAATGCAGTGGATTATTATATCTTGCATTAACTTTCTCATACAATGCAGATGATATTATACAACGTAAATCGCATTAGTTTTTTTTTTTTTTTTACTTTTTCAGATATAACTTGTAAAGAGGTCGTTATGTGATGGGTAAATCAAATTTGTAATAAACTATTTATGCTAAAGACATTTGGTACTTGGTGGTATTCCGTTTTAAATAATATTAAAACAACAATTTCTTTAGTATAAACCACAATATTTTAAATGAAACTTGCCGACCATGGTTTCGCTAGTTAAAGCATTGTCAAGGACTTTTACAAGAAAAAGTCATTTTTACTTTTTGTCATTCTTGTAAAAGTCCTTGACAATGCTTTAACTAGCGAAACCATGGTCGGTAAGTTTCAAAATATTAAAATATGGTGGTTTAAACTGAAAAAAAATGTTGTTTTAATCTTATTTAAAATTGGTAATATGTATTTTTAAAAATATATATTTTCAAATTATCTGTTTAAAAAAAATAAAGGCGATTTTTAATTATTACGGTTTAAACGGCAGTTATGTAGACATATCTTGACCAATTTTCTCAATTACAGCTAGAACAATTATCATCAAACTTTGTTCAAATTTAAACATCCTATTTCACCACAAAACGTAATTAATTTCAGGTTTTTTAGGTTAAATAATATTTTGTTTTTACAATACATTCAGTAGTCAGTCTCAGCCCTGGGGGGCCTTAATGATGTACCTATAAGAAGGAGCCTCCACTCACCACGTTTGCGTGGGTAACTCGACCGTCCCGGATTTTGTATCACATTGGTAGATTATGATTTGAAATAACTTTTTTTAAATTACTTTACATCGTAGAGATATGGTACTAGTAACATTGCATGCAGAATTAAAATTTATAAATTCATTAGTGTGTCTTATAAGTTGAATAACACACAAGATTTTAGGGGAGCCGGGTGTTTTTCTTTGTTTTGTTTCTTTCTTTCAGAGTAACGTGAGGTTTTCTTTGAACTATATTATATTTTCTATTCAATTTAATTTTTATTTTTTTTATACTTTTAGTTTAGATAATAAGCAAATGTTATAGTTATAAGCAATGTGTATTAGTTTTATGTATAGGTGTACGATAGGGCGTAAGTGTATATATTAAAGAATATGGTAGACTTTAAGACGTAGATTTTTTAAATTTTTTGTTTGATTTTTTCTTTCTCTTTATTTTCTCTCGCTGATTACTATTGTATAAAATAGCTGTCCAATAGATGTGTTAATATGTTGTATCTGTATTGTTTCTAGAGGGAAATAAAATAAAATAAATACAAACAATTTTAATTGATTTTTCTGAATTATAAAAGAGTTCTACATGTGCACACTATAACGAAATCATAATCCCATCTTTATTTGTGTACTTACGTAGAAACAGCGTCGTACGTACAATAAGTAAAACAATCAGTTATTTTGTTTCCTAAAATCATAAAACGAGAAAATTTAGTCAAAAAAACTCAATTCGATATTTTTTTACGGAGCCAAAATTACCCTACAGATCGTATACTATGTTCGTAATAAAAAATTAATTTAATTCTGAATACAAGAGGATTTCCTTTGCGGTATAAATTATGGCTGTCAAATATAATTAATTTATCAGTCACTCAATCAGTCTCTGTAACATTCACGCAATCAGTCATTGAAGGTTCCGTGGAGAGACTATCTATTGAATTTTAATTATTTCATTTGCATAAATTTAAATACCCCCCCCCCCACCCCATATTTCCCTCTTGTCTTGAAACGGATTTTGCTTCAACAGTTCAGTAAAAACTGTACAATCATTGCAATCACTTTTTTATATATCCCTTTACAAAACCAAAGCCTAAACAATTTATTTTTAATCAAAGCCTTCGCATTTTTTGTTTCAGCAATGTCTCTATATGTTTTAAACGTGAGATAATGAACAAGGAAATAAAAAACCCCCAACCACAAAATAACACAACTACACTGTTATAACTTCAGAAATATGTATTATGATTTTGGTAGCACTGATATCCGGTGCAGTTTTATTCGTGTAACATGGTGGGACCAGATTGTCCTTACATTATGTGATAGTTAAGTTCTTTATAGTTTATGTTTAAAATGTATAGTGTTAGACCTATACAAGAGGTATTGATATTATTATTATTATGTGGTTTACATTAAATAGTTACACCAGACTGTGTATATTATTTATTGTAGTATGCAAAAACCCAACAGTGGCGACGAGGAAAATATTAGGTTATGAAAAAAAGTGAGCCACGATGTCTCAAATTGGACTCCTACATTTTGATCACCTCAACACAGACTTTTTTGTTTTTAAAACAAAGTTATCGAATCATTTTATAGTGAATGATATTACAGATGATACGAAGAAAAAAGCTATATTAATAACGTCACTAGCTGATGTAACTTATCAACTTTTGTTCAGTTTGTGTGTACCGAAAGATCCGGATAATGAAAAATATGTCGACCTAATTCAAGTTTTACAAAAATATTTTTCACCTGTAAAATCATTTTTTGTGGCAAGGAAAACATTTTATCAATCTGTGCAAGAGAATGGAGAAACTGTACGGGAGTTTGCTGCAAGGTTAAGGAGTTTGGCTGCAAGTTGCAGTTTTGGAAATGAATTAAATATACTACTTCGTGATATTTTCATCATTGGTTTGTCTTCAAGACGTGTACAAGAGAGACTTCAAGAAGAAGATGCAACGAGAAAAGAGACTACATTCGACATGGTGGTCAACTTGGCTGCATCTAGAGAGGCTACAATTAAGGATCATGACCAGCCTAACCTAAATGGAAGGATGTCAAAGTTCAACATTAAAGCAGAATCAGCAGACTTACACCATGTTAAGGGTAGGCCTAGCAATAACAAGAGGTATGTTCAAATTAATAAATATAATCCAAGTTGTAAAATTAAATGTGAACATTGTGGAAGATTAAATCATACTAGTGAAAAGTGCTACTTTAAAAATAAGACATGCCACAACTGTGGAAAAAAGGGACATTTGGCTCCTATTTGTAATAAAAAATTTCAAAGCAGTAATTATAAGCCTAAATCAAAAAATAAATACTTAGGCCTAGGTGATATGACTGAAATTTGTGACATTAATGACTGTTCGGATAGGTTAGGTGATAAGTATCCTAGGGATGAACAGGCTATTGTAAATTTAAGTGATACCTTCTTTAATATGGTTACAAAGGATGATGGAAATGACTATAAGTCTTTAAAGATGTTTAAAAAAGTTCAGTCTATAAAATTAAAGTTAATTTTAAATGATGTACCTCTCCAGGTTGAAATTGATACAGGTTCATTGTATAATGTTATGTCAAAGGCTTGTTTTGAGAAATATTTTTCTCAAGAATTATTAATTGAAAATGATGTTAAATTAATTGATTATGTTGGTCATGTCATTGAACCAATAGGCAAAATATCTTTATCCAGTAGGCTCAAACTTAAAGATCCTGAAAACAAATTATTTTTTTATGTGATATTGAAAGGAGGTCCGCCCTTACTGGGTAGAGAGGGTCTCAAAGAGTTAAGGTTGTTAAATGAAAAAGGTTTACATCTAGATTTTCAAGATAAAAATATTATGCCTATTGGTCAGCAAAGTTGTAATAGTTTAAGTAGGTTACCAACCAAATCTATAAATATGCCAAATGAAGTAGAGAACATTTTAAATAAATACCCAGATGTTTTTAGTGAAAGTCTAGGAACTTTCAATAAATATAAAGTAGAACTAAGGGTTAAAGAAAATTCATGTCCTAAATTTTTCAAAGCTCGTACTTTACCCTTAGCTTTGAAAGAACCTGTTGAAAGGGAACTAAATAGACTAATTAGCTTAGGTATATTAAAGAAATTAGATTACAGTGAATGGGCTACACCCATAGTGCCTGTCCTAAAATCTGACGGATCAGTCCGCATTTGTGGAGATTTTAGATTAACTTTAAATCCAGTACTAGAAGGTACCGAGTACCCATTACCAAGAATAGACCATATTTATTCTAAATTCAGTAATGCTAAACTATTTTCTAAAATAGATCTAAAGGATGCATATCAACAATTATTACTCTCTGAAAAGTCAAGACACTTGACTACCATAAATACCCACATAGGATTGTTATCTTATTCTAGGTTATGTTTTGGCATTAAAAGTGCTCCTGCTGAATTTCAGCGGGTAATCGATAATTTACTGTGTAATATTGAGGGAGTAGGTGCATTATTAGACGATATATATATAACAGGTCGTAATCAGAAAGAACATAACATTAGGCTCAATTTAGTTTTAAAAATTCTGCAAGATTGTGGACTTAGAGTTAAAATAGAAAAATGTTCATTTGCTCAAAAATCAATCGAATACTTAGGACATAAGATTGATAAAGATGGTCTACATACCACAGATAAACATGTAAAAGCTATTCTATCAGCCCCCAAACCTGATAATGTGACAATGCTTAAATCTTATCTGGGTATGGTGACATTTTACTTAAAGTTTATACCTAAAGCAGCTAAAATACTGCAACCATTGTATGAATAAAATTGTTAAAAAAGGATGTCAAATGGGTGTGGTCGGATCAGTGTAACAAAGCTATTGAACAAATTAACACCATTTTAACCTCAAAACCAGTTCTGGCTCATTTTGATCCAAAATTACCGGTGAAACTTACGGTGGATGCCAGTGCAAAAGCAATTGGTGCCATTTTGTCTCATGTTTATGAAGATAAATCCGAAAAAGCGATAGCATTTGCATCTAGGAAACTCTCAATAGCGGAATCAAAATATTCCCAAATAGAACGAGAAGCATTAGGCATTATATATGGCATAAAAAAATTTAATGACTTTTTATTTTGTAAAAAATTTACTCTTGTATCAGACCACAAACCTTTGTCATACATTTTTGGAGATAAGAAAGGTATACCAATTTTTGCTGCTAATCGTTTGCAACGATGGGCATATTTACTATCTAATTATGATTTTAAAATAGAATTTGTCAAATCAGAGAAAAATGTTGCAGATTTTCTTTCTAGGGTTGAAATTCCGCAAGATATTGATCAAAAGTGTAACTATGATGATAGTTTAGGTTATTTACATTATGTACATGAATATTGTCCATTTGTCGTAGATTGGAAAAAGATAAGGAAAGAAACCCGTGTTGATCCTGTATTATCTAAAGTAGTGGATATGGTAATTAGTGGTTTTAAGACACCTGAAGATCCTAAATTTAAACCTTATTGTAAAATATCACATGAATTAACTGTTGATCATGGATGTCTAATGTGGGGTTACAGAGTCATAATACCTCAAAAATACAGACAATCTCTATTAGATGAATTACATGTAAATCATTTAGGAATAAATAAAATGAAAAGTCTGGCCCGATCATATTTCTGGTGGCCTAAGCTAGATGCAAATATTGAACTTATGTCTAAAATGTGTAATGTATGTTATAAATATAGAAGTTTACCCACAAAGTCAATATTGAAACCATGGCCATGGCCAAAAAGAGCATGGACACGTTTACATATTGATTTTTTGGGACCATTAAACAATAACAAATATTGTTTTGTTATCATGGATTCTAATTCTAAGTGGATAGAAAATTTTATTGTTAATTCTACCACAACTGATGTGGTAATAGAGAAATTGTCAGAAACGTTTGCACGATTTGGTTTGCCAAGATTTGTAACTTCTGATGGAGCCACTTGCTTTATGAGTAGCTTATTCCAAAAATATTTACAAAGTATGGGAATACAACATTTAGTTGGTGCTCCATTTCACCCTCAAACTAACGGGGAAGCAGAAAGTGCAGTAAAAATTATTAAAACGTTCATTAAGAAAAATCAAACCAAACCAAGTGGTGCATCACTTGCTGTACAAATAAATAAATTCCTTTTACAATATCGTAATTCAATACATTCAACTACTGGAATTTCTCCAGCTCAAGCTCTATTCAATCGAGGTTTAAGAAATATATTTGATTTACTAAAACCAATGACAGAAGAAATAGTTGAAAATAACCAATCTAAACAAATTAGAAATTACAAAGGTAAACGTAAGTTGGAGTTGGAAGTAGGACATAATGTTCTCGTAAGAGATTACCGAGCTCGCCATCATAAATGGCAGCCATGTGTGATCACAGGAAAACTTGGTTCACAAACTTTTGAAGTCAAAACTCCAGAAGGCTTAACTTGGAGGCGACACCTTGATCAGATGTTGTGTGGTGAAAATGTTCAAGCTAGAACGTCTGAAAATTTTAGTAATCCTAGTTTTCCTAGTATTGACACTCAGACATCGGAAAACACTGATGTGGAAACAGATAACACAACACCCACCAGAGTGTCGGTTCCAAAATTAAGACCTAGAACATTAATAAAAAAACCAGACAGATATTCACCTACATAAATAAATGGATAAATTGTTTTTATAATTTCATTGTAATTTGTATAGAAGATGTTAATTTTATTTTATCAATTAGTTGTAATTTTCATGTAGGGGGAAGGAATGTTATAACTTCAGAAATATGTATTATGATTTTGGTAGCACTGATATCCGGTGCAGTTTTATTCGTGTAACATGGTGGGACCAGATTGTCCTTACATTATGTGATAGTTAAGTTCTTTATAGTTTATGTTTAAAATGTATAGTGTTAGACCTATACAAGAGGTATTGATATTATTATTATTATGTGGTTTACATTAAATAGTTACACCAGACTGTGTATCTTATTTATTGTAGTATGCAAAAACCCAACATACACATAAGTGTATAATGCATTTATATTACCTTATGTACATTTCGGTAGCTCTGCTATCTTCTTCAGAGGTACACTCCTCTGCGTTATATGCGTAAGGTAATATAAACGCATTATACAGTTTTGTGTAGTTGTGTTATTTTGTGGTTTGGGGTTTTTTATTTCCTTGTTAATTTATCTTACATAAATAAATGCACCACAGTGCTCTGGTGATTTATTTATGTACGATAAATTGTACATTTTTTTTTGTTCCTACTTCCTGGATTGTTAAATTATAATTATTTGTGAAGGCAATTTGGTACTATTTCATCAAAATTGTTACAGCCGATTTTGATGAAATGAAATTTTATTGTTTGTTCTAATGACGGCTTTAAAATTATCTTTCAGAAACTGTGTCTACGTATAAATTTCGTTACAATCTGCACACTTGTACGGTTCACGTGTTCAACTGATAATCCCAAAACGGGATTACACAGATGGCAACATTTGGTCAGAAGGACGTACACAGAAGGACTTTGCATTTGGGTCCTTCGAAGTTTAATTATATCAAAACTTTTTTAAGCGGAAAACTGAGTTTTTGTCTTATGACACCTTATGATATATTAAAGGGTAGAAAAACAATGCATAAACTTTCTCAATCAGCCATCCTCGAAACCGAATAAAAACAAACCAAAACTAAAGAGGAAAAGTGTGAGTTCGGTAGTTGTCAATGAAAAAAGTGAAAATGAACAAATTGTGTTTGTATACATATTTATATAGGGTTGTATCAAAACATGTTCAGTGAAGTTAATTAAAATATAGTTTTTAATTACACCTGTCAATGTTCATATTGCCGGAATATTTTGTTTACTTTAATATTAATATGGATTTGGAACATTAATCTTCACATTTCACTAAAATTTGATCGAAATTGGTAGAAGCGATTTTGATAAATTACAACTTATATAAAATATATATACAGTATAGGGTTTTTACAGATAACACACGAAAAGGCATGTTTAGAGTGTTTATTTCGTTTTACTTGCCCCTTAGAGGATAAATATATATATGACAGATGACAGACAGACCTTGCTCTTAAAAACATTTATTTACTCAGCAGACACCAAAACTGATAAAGCCGCAAAAACCTTATAAACGATTTTTTGTCTCATCACATAACTTACTCCATAATAAAAAATAAAATATTGAAGGGTGTTAGTAAAACTACAAAACTTAGGGTTTGTAACCATACAGGGACAGTTATTTTTATAAAACCCAAGTCTTCTAACCGACCTACCGCCAACATATTATTTTTTCTTCAATTAAAAATACACATTCGTAATCAGAATAACTTCTAATTTTATTTGATATCCCACACATAATATTTCAAAAAACCTTGATAAGTTGTGACTAATGTCATTTTTTATCACGGCTATATTTTTCGTATATGAGGAAAGAATATAAATGCAAAGTTTGATATATAGGGTGTTACAAAAGGTTGGGCTGGCTATGCATTTTCATATTCTATGTGTGATTCTAAACTGAAAATGAAGAATACATTTTTTTTCAATTTCCACTATGTTTAGCAGCTAGACGCCATTTTGTTTTTTTTACAAAAACTCACTGTAACTCTGGAAATAGATAAGATATCGAGTTCAAATTTGGAATAAACGTTTTGTACGTTACGATTTTCAAGTGTACCAAATACAAAGAATTTATTTTTATAATTTTCAAAATGGCGGCCGTTACAAATTTTTAACTTGGAATATCTTGAAAACCGTTAACTTTACAAAAAATGTGTAAGAAACAAAATATTTTTTGTCGATAACTCGGTTATCCTTTGACCTAATGAAACTACAAAAAAGCATTGTGTCTGTTGTTAAAAAATAAAAATATAGCCAGCCCAACCTTTTTGTAACACCCTGTATATTTATAGGGTTTATCGTCTTGTCTGTGTAGACTGATTTCGACTTACATATAGACAGACAGACAAGCGCCTCAAACAATAAAATTCTTTCCTTTTACCTACGGACCCTAATAAAGAGAAATCAATTAAATTGCGCTCCATCTTTTAATGGCTATTGTTTATCTCAATTCTCACAAAAAACTGGTTTTTAAAACTTATAAACTACGCGTTTTTCATTTTGCTGTTAAATTAAATTGTATTTGTCATGCAAAAACTATAATATATGATTTCACACTGCAATTTAATTTCAAATCCAAATAATTTTGTACGTCACTCTGTGTTCAATTTTAGGGGGGGGGGTAGATATTTGATACTTAAAATGTGGGCTAGCAATAACATATTAATTTTTTCGTCAAATAAACATTTTTTTCTAATCAGAATAACTTCCAATTTTATTTGATACCCTACACATAATATTAACAAAAAATTCAGCACTGTATTTTTTGCCCCTTAAATACTCGTTTTTTTTGTTACCGCTATATTTTTCCTATATGTGCGACAATGCAAAGGATATTTATGCAAAGTTTTGAAATATATAGGATTTATCGTCTTGTCTGTGTAGACTAGTTGCGACTTACAGACACGCGCGTGAAATTAAAAGGATCACTGGTTTTACAGACGGATCCTAAAAGTTATTAATTTTAGTTCACTCGTTTGGGATGTACGAGATGACATTATTATAAAACCTTTTTTTTTTTCTTATTCAAGGGACTTTATAATACAATGTTTTTTTTGCGAAAAATCCATCACAAGAATGATATACAGTTCTTACACAGACTGTACGTAAGAAATTAATAACTAATTTTCTTAAAATCGGTTCTAATGATATTGATTAAAGTTCGTTCAATTATAGATCCTAAATTCCAAACGCAATTTTTACCCTTACCCTAAAAAACCTTTTTATTTCAATAGTAGTAAGAAAAATGATTACAATTAATTTCAGTCCACCAAAATCAATTTCAATCTGGGAAGAAATGAATGACTCCAACTGTCTTAGAAGCTCGGCTTATTACATTAAATGATCCATGCTTTAGTGGGCGATATTAACAAGAAGGCAGTGAGGGGGAAGTCACTGCCTGCCTAATTGTAGGCCTACATCTGTAACTAAGCGTGCAATGATGTCATACAGTAGCATTATACACATGGCACTGGCGCTGAAGGCAAGCGGATTTGAGAACTGTACATGTTTGGGGTTAGGGGAATTAAGAAATTGTTGAACATGTGTTTGGTATTATCGAGGTTATGGGTTGAAACATTGTGTCAACGTGGTGAATGAAATGTTGCAAATTTATCTTGCTGTTGTTAAATTTCAGTGGAAAAACATAATTTGATCTAATTCAATCCGTCAAAACGTTCTGGGGGGGGAATATAAAAAACAAAATGGCAGATATCTGAGAAACTACGCAATTCCGGTTGTATGTTTATGGAAGCTTGTTCTTAGTTTTGTTGTGAAAACCAAATTTTGCAACACCCTGTATATATTTTGTTTTTCTTGTTCTTCATTGACGAAAAACTATTCGTTCATCATCGCTTTATAAGAAAAGAAGATGTAATACGTCCTTGAAAATACCCAAAGTTGGTCAATATAGACCTGATGGAAAGATTAGAAAAGGGATTTAACCCAACACTACATGATAAAAGGTGTAGATCCAGCTAGGACCGTCGGGATTGGCAAGCCCGTAATCACAACTAAAGTGGTATAACTATATAAGTTTGCGGTACCTTTTGGGGGGGGGGGTGGATTTCTGTTTCTAATTTAGCCCGAATCGTAATATTATTTTCCAAGTCGGAAAGTATCCAGTGCTTTACAATTTGAAAATCTTTTTTTTTTTATATCATCTAACTAATAAAAGTTCTCACAAGTCCATTTTATCCTGAGCGCAAACGAAAATATTCTCCCTAAAAACGTGAGTTTGCTAGTTACAAAACAAAACAAAACTTTGACCGTTGACATTAAAATGACAGTTTTGATGACGATTATATTTTATTTGGATTTGGTGATCCGGTGGGTAAGAGAGTTTGTGCAATGTTTTTTGCATCGCTTATTTCTAATTTAAAACATCCCTTATAGTTAAAAAAATAATTAATTCAAGAAAATTATCAATTTAAAAATTTTACAAAAATGTAAAATTCCTGTACTTTTTGAATGAAAAATATGTTTTCCAATTTTGTATGTTTGATTGCTTAAAAAAAGGAAGCAAAAGGTTGTTAATATATTTTTTAGTTCTCTATCTCTCTCTCTCTCTCTCCTCTCCTTTGGATACTTTGGGTGAGAAAGTTTGTGCAATGTTTTTGCATTGTTTATTATGTAAGCCGTAGCCCGCATTTCGCAGCGAAAAGCCGTTGGTCCAAATCAGAAGTTCTCCGCTGGCAGGAAGACTGCATCAACGTGGATAAAATCTTCTCAGGGCGCGGTGCAAGGCGACGATTGAAAAACACGCAACACAATATATACCCAAGGTTATAACATTTATTTGGTGTATCTTTCCCTAAATTATAAATAGGCTGGAACACCTATCCAATATCTTTAGAATTTACGAATTTAACAAAAACCAACTACGTTCTTTTTTTTTTTTTAAGACATGATTATACATTTAGTTTGTCGACATGGGCAAAACTGCGACCGACTCTTTTTAGAACTCGATGCGTACTCAGCCTAAGCCAAGCAGCTCCACAAGCGTCTTTCCCTTCCTTAGTTCAATGAAACACTGATACCAAAAAAAAATATGGTATTGATTCTTGTGCTCTGTTTACTTTAATAAAATAATAATCCCTTTTGCCATTTATTATTAATCTTTCTGATCATTGACTGAGTAACAATTTAAAATTTAAAACATCACTTCAAGCTTACAAAGAAACAAAAATAATTAAAGAAAATGGTGAATTTTACACTGTTGAAAAATGTGGGTCATGGAGTTTTTCAAGGCCTTAATGTGTCATTGATTTTCGTATATTGTACAATTAAATTTGGAATAACAGTGTTCTTTTAAAACATAAATAATTGTTAATAGTTATTTGTGCAACTAGTGGGCAAAGTGGCACTTTTTTAAACGAGAGAAAAATGTTGACACACGAGGCTTGCCGAGTGCGTCAATTTTATCGAGTTTAAAAAAGACACTTTGCTCACGAATTGCACATTATACTTTGTCTACAGTTGTTATTTTGTGACAAATAATAACATACCTACAAATAAAATATGTGCTCCAATGAGTAGAAGTTCTCACGTCAAAACTGAGGTTATTTATGAATATTACAAATAACTTAGGTGTATTGTTGAGGAAACGGGATTGCCAACTTCAAAACTCGGCTAACGAAAAATACTCTTCGTGTACATACACTGTCAATCATCTTCATGAATAATTACCTCCTTTTTCAACTTTAAAACGTTGTTTTGTTGTTTATTTATGTTATTTTACATGAAAGAATTAATCTAACCTACATACGGGACATTTCCTGTATATTATAAATCAATTCAAATAAACGTAACCTAAATTTCGTTTTGTTCGGTTGCCATTCGGAGTGTTCAAAGTAGTGGGCAAAGTAAAACTGTTGAAAAATCAGCTGTTTTGCAAACTAATTTAAATGAACAAAATGCCACTTTGTCAACAACTGTAGACAATAATTATTTTCCGGGTTTTCCACGTTTTTAATTTAACTTTTACGGAGTATTTTCCGAACATTCAAAATGATCCATTTCCTATTTAAAAAGCTGAAATCAGTTTCAAGATAGCGGTTACAAGATTCCTGCCAAAAATTAAAAACTACTTTGCTGAATAAACGTATACCGAAATTTAAAGTTTTAAGCATTTTTTTCTAAAAATTGATTGCATCTCAAACTTAATTCAGACTATACATAAAGATTTAAACAAAGATTCAAAACATTATCTAGGAGAAAAATCCTTTCACATTTATAGTCTTGGCATAAAAACATCTCCATTAATATTCCAAAACGGATATCTGTAGACGTTTAGGCCTACCCTAAATCACATTTACAAGTAAAATTATTAATCTATGAAGACAAGAATTGGATTCGGGACATATTTTTCCCGCACCATAACGTCACACTACCCCTCCCCCCCCCCCTATACTGAAGTGAACTGGAAAATCTTGTCACTGGAAATTCAATTACTCGCTTCGCTTGTTTGCAGCGTCGGGATCGATTTTTATAAAATCGAATTTCGAGCGTTTAACTTATCCAGACACGTAAACCGAGATATTGTTTGAACAGTGTTTAACATTTAATAATAAAATTATAGTTTCCAATTTTATTTTGAAAATGTCTTGATGTAGGATTGCACTTGCTCGTTGCCAAAATAAAACAAAACATTGTCATAAAAAATATCGATTTGGTAAATTGTAAATCGTAAAGAAATAATGTATCGTGAACGCCGTTTTTTAAGATTTATACAAGTGTCTAAACTTGCTTACTTTATGCTATAAACGCGTTCTGTGTAAATCGTATTTAACAGCAATCAAATTTCATTTTTGTCTTCTTCCCAATAATTCCAGAACCATAATAATTTTCCACACGATAGGTCATTAATCGTCACATTTGTCTAAAATTTAAATGAAATCGGTAGAGCAGATTTTGAGAAATTACGTCTTTCATAACATACTATACGGGTAAAGGTTAGACTAATAATAATCCGGAGACTTTTTAACAATTTTATATATTATATTTTGTCCTGATAGCAAATTTAATTGAAATCTGTCCGCACGTTTGAGCTAAAGCGCTCTGTAAAACTACAAACGTCAGTCAGACAAATAGCAAGATATAATAAATTGTTAGTGCAGATATTCATTCAAATTATCAAATTTTTTCCATACATTTCATTTCGAACACAATATTTTCAAACAAATCTTCTTAACTCTAACACCACAGGTGTTGGCAGATTTCATTCATGAGATTTGAAAATAGTTTAATTTCTATTGTGCAACATCGTTAATACAATTTTGCGGACGTATTCTCTCTCTCTCTCTCCTCTCTCTCTCTCCTCTCCTCTCTCTCTCTCTCTCTCTCTCTCTCTCTCTCTCTCTCTCTCTCTCTCTCTCTCTTCTCTCTCTCTCTCTCTCTCTCTCTCTCTCTCTCTCTCTCTCTCTCTCTCTCTCTCTCTCTCTCTCTCTCTCTCTCTCTCTCTCTCTCTCTCTCTCTCTCTCTCTCTCTCTCTCTCTCTCTCTCTCTCTCTCTCTCTCTCTCTCTTCCTCTCTCTCTCTCTCTCTCTCTCTCTCTCTCTCTCTCTCTCTCTCTCTCTCTCTCTCTCTCTCTCTCTCTCTCTCTCTCTCTCATCTTTCCTATCAGGCCTATTTTTAGAATATTTGAGGGTTTTAAATTGCCTGTCTTTTCTTCCTTTTTTTTGATAAGGCGATGACGACCGAGAGGTTTTTGCCTTTAAAACAATTACAAATTAAAGTAATTTATTACTAAAATATTCCCCCCACCACATACAGTTTCAATGGAACCAGTAATTCATGAACACAAATAACTGTAGATCTCTGTTTGCATCTAAGGTTTTATTTGATTGAAACTCCCTTCACCTGAATATTTATTTGACTCTGACAATCACAGAACGATAAAAGAGCAGGGTTTGTATTGACTTGACTTGGAAAACTTATAAAGAAAATGTGTGGGTAGAGG